>JTDE01022076.1:3109-26002 GCA_014338405.1 Paragonimus skrjabini miyazakii
TTTGCTGATTTAAGCAACGTGTTTGGTATCAGGTCAGTTGTGAGAGTTGTGTCACCATTTGTTTCTACTTTGTGCCGACTAACTGAGGATGGTCACATCGATCACTGACTGGTGAAATTGCTTTCTGTCAGTTTTACTGTCGCCGAATCCGTTGCTTGAATATGAATCCCAGGACGTTGACTACGTGTATACCACGTTCTGCTCAGTCCCATCATGTAGATTTCTTTTTATTGGAAGTTGGGTCACTCTTCTGCATGTTGGATGAATACTTGTAAAGTATCGAAGGACGCAAGCCTCAACACTCAAAGTTTGGCTGACTTGAAAGTATCCTTACAAAGGATTATTATGCCAACTGCTCCAAACATTATATTGGCACGTTTGGTAGTAAAACTTTGGATTATCTACTTCGCAACAATTAATAACTCTCAGGCTTCTTCGGAATGAATGTATCCTGCAATGTGCCGCCGTGATGACCTTGGCTCATGTAACAGTTGTACTTCTTGAAATCGATTGATTTTGTTCGTTCACTCACCAACTCGTGCCCGTTTTCTCTGACGTACAGTGTTTACTGGTGGGGAGTAAGTAGTCCTAGAGAGATATGTCCCTACGGCATTACAGACTTCTGTTCGTCATGATATGTGTGGTCATCTTTGAAGGTGTGTTTCCGAAAGTAGTAGATGTCATTAACACCAAATGTCACTTTTGGTGCTGTGGGTAAACGGTGTTCTGTTACTCACCGGCAGTTCGCAACCCTTTACACCCGCTACTCAGAAAACGTCCCACAGCTCAATGCACCTCAGTTTTGGCTTGTTTATGATCGACATCCACTACAAATTGTGTGGAAATACACAATCATGAATACAAACACCACGGCTAAGATACCTCCACATCCGCTGGACATCACCAGTCATTTTGCTGACATGTCCAGCACAGTGACAAAATACGTTTAAAATCGTCGCTTCCAAGTATTTCTGACCTTGTGAACTCCTGTTTAGTTTTCGCGCATTCGATTAGTGGTATGCCAATCATTCACGACGCTGTACATTATACAAGGATTATTACTCCAGAGGTTGATGCAACACCAACTATATGATCTGTAGTCAATAACTGCACTGCTGTGAGAACGTGAAACTTCGTACCCGCTGAATGGTGCTCATCTTCTGTTGTTCTAATCCATCTTTCACCTCGGCCCTCGTTTCAAGCGCTCTTTTAATATAGATGTTTCCGCAACCGCGGAAGAATTTGTTCGATGTTGTGCGGTTTATCGAACCGTCACGAACTTTGTGCGTGTGTTACATGTAGCAGAGCAAAATCCTCACAGCAAACGACCAGCTTTCATGAAGTTTCCTTATGTGATTTTGAGTTTAACTTATTGCTATAGTTTGGATTTTTCAAGTCTATAGATGAAACATGTCTAGCGTGCAGTATTAACCTAGATATATATCCAATAACACAGGAGACAGTTACGTGGATCCATACTTATGACAGTCTGGGCGAGTGGTCGTTTTAGTGGTCATCCATCGCATGTTACTTGACGGAATTGCGGAATTTTCAAAGCATGGAATGGATAGGTGGTTACATGGGACCAAGAACTATTTGAGATTTTCACGAATTACTCTTAAAGCGTCGGATGTTACGCAGACGTAAAACATTGAAGGTATCGAGTCGATAAATGTACATAATCAAACACGATTCCTATTTGAGTCGGCAAATCGTCTGTTACCTCTTTCCGTTATCTGTCATCTCAATTTGTCTTAGCTCTACAAAAGCCTAACTGTCATTTTGATAATTATCACTTGAACTTTCATAGTCTCCGCGACTCTGACTCTAAACATTCCTGATCTAACTCCTGACCTTCGTTGTTTGTATTTCATATGTCACAGTAGCAAAGTTTCCAAACTATGATAGGAGTGTAATATAATTACGTCATTGTATCCAAAAGATGTCATCGATCCAGTGCTGCCATTCTCATTGTCATCGTTCCAGTGCTGCCATTCTCATTATCTTCGTCCCTTGTTCTTAATCCTGTCTGCATGTTATAACTAAGGTTTTACAGTTTACGCCATGAGACGTGAAGTGTCTGTCCAAACCACATTTCATGTTTCGTCGCTAGTTTTCTAAAACCATGAAACAACTGATCACGAGACACCATGATTGCAGTCAAGGTGAAAATATGCTCTATTGTTGGATTGTCTTCTTTTCGTTACCATCCATAGTTCAGTGCAAAGAAATGCACGTTTTTCATTAACAGTATTCACTCATCGCAGTATGTTTGTCCGTTAATCCTTTGAGCTGTGTTACACAGAATATTGTGGAATTTCTGAAAAACTTTAGGCAGTTCTACGGGTTTTCTCGCACATGTTTTACCTCGTCAACGGCATGTTAGACCCGGTTAAACAACATACATGCAGAGACACGGCAACATGCGCTGAATAAAGAAGGTGAAAAGTTCAAATAATCGACAACTAATCGATTTAACGGATCGGTGACCTTTTTAAACACATCATATCAGTTGCTCAATACAGCTTCAAGTATACTAAAAGTTTAGTGTTGAAACTGACTGAACTGTTATACTGATTTGTTCTTAAAGTGTGTTTACTTCGTGGACCCAAAACCGAGTGATCTATTACCCGTAGCTCATATCACACCTTTTGTGTTTTATACAATCGTTGAATCAGGTAGGGTTCAAGTGAAACACATCTAACCGTTGTCAAATCGACTCGTTTATTCGTTTGGTTTTTGAGATTCCTGTAAAGATAACATTGTGCGTATGATCGGTCAGCAAGAGCTATCGTGATAGTCAATGTTAGGTTATCATTGGCTGCCTTAACAGTCTTTATCACCTCATTATTGCTTTAAACTCTACTTCTCACAGCTCGACGCAAAATTCATGTATCATCACTGTTGTGTACGCGTCAAGGCCGCCTGTGTGGCCCACGCCCGTGTTAGAACTCAAGTTCTGCTCTGATTGGTTGCGTCTTCAACGATCAACGGCTTAACCATCCACACACAAGAATGACGCTAGTCTTACTTTCAAGTTGAACATCACCCACAATTGATCGCAGCTGTCGCATCCCCATAGACTATCCAGTCGGCCCCTTTCGAAAGGAAGCACTAGACTCGAGTTTCGCTCTCATTAGAGCTCGTCAGTAGTGCATATCATCGTCACTACCGGGATCATTACTCACAAGCCAAAGTGGTTGAGCGTTCACATATGATAATTCGGTCGTGCCTAACGTGAGGTCAATGGCGCAGTGTTAAATACGGTTGCTTCATGAACAGCGTGGCCGTGGTTTTAGTCCCAGCAATGACGATGATATGCACTACTGACGAGCTCTAATGAGAGCGAAACTCGAGTCTAGTGTTTCTTTTCGAAAGGGGCCAACTGGATAGTCTATGGGGATGCGACAGCTGCGATCAATTGTGGGTGATGTTCAACTTGAAGTTGACCAAACCCTCGACTACTCATCGGTAAGCTAGGCTTACTGTTGGTTGCACACGTAAAGGAACACAACGATAGCGTCATTCGGGGCTGGTAGAACAACTGTCAGGCTACACTTATGCTGAGTGCATCAGGTTAACCTATAGCATAAGTTCTTTCCTTAGATATTTCGGAATCAGCAGACGATCTTTCCCTTTTGCGCACTTGGCAATGACTCATCGGTTTGATTACAAAGCCAGAGCACGGTGTTTGGATATCGTTCAGAATTATGTATCAATTCCAAAATCTGCTTTTCTAATATCCCCGTCGAATCCTCTCATTTCTGATCCCATCCAACTTCGCGAGCTGAGGTACGCTTTGTTGATTATTTAGTATGATTTTCTCACTCCTAATTGTGCTTTATATTTTGACTTCGTGAGAATGATGACCTCAATTGGCAGTTATCTTCTTGTTAGGAGGCGCATCTCTTAACGAGACAGCCAGGACGCGCCTCGCCACATCGATCGGCCGGCCCTGCTCGGATGGTATGGTCGTGCGTGGTGGTATGGTCCCACTCAACCAATCAGATTGCTGGTGTGCGGTCGAATGCCTGTGCGCTATCTGAACGGTGTTTTTTCTCGCGTTGCCTTTTGACGCCCACTGTAACGTGATTTGTTCTGACTCCCTGACTGCCATATATGACTGTCTCATTTGATTCGCTTTATATCTGTCGGCCATCTATGGTAATCGTTTTGTCCTGTAGATCTAGAGCTGGGCCGACCGATCGATGTGGCATGATAGGAGGAGAGACGGTCTCGTGAGGATGATGTGACCCCATTGCCTCAAAAGAAGATTCATCCTCGCATAATCAATGTTCATCGAAACCCCGTGGTTATATCCCAATGTCTGAGCGCCAGCAGTTTGCACTTTTAAGGCAGATGGAAACTGAAGAAAGTGAGATCAGTGGGGAGCCAGTTAACACACCGACTTCAATTAGTCCAGTAGGAGTGAACACTTATAAAGAATCGTCTGGACCATCTCATGGACAGCACCAGCGTGACGACTTCGCACCACATCCGAATATGTGTCGAGCAGGTTATTCTCACGAATATTTGTCGGATGAAAGTCGATTATGCGGTTCAGAAGCGTCCCATTCAACTTCGCACAACTTTGGAGCTAACCGCGAGCGTTCGGCGATCTCAACTGGGTCGTTTCCGAGTTTTGTGAAGACTCCATCTAGTCTTTCAAGACTACTCACTTTAGCCAAAAGTGGTGACTTGGAGGCTTTGAAACAGCTTGTCAAGGAAGGGGTTGATGTAAATGAACAGGATGTACGAGGACGAACTGCTTTGCACAAATTCAGTACTCGCAGCCTTTCTAGTTTGGTGGCCTACCTACTCAGACATGGTGCACAGCCAAATATCTCGGCATTAAACTGAGACACGGTCTTGCATGAGAATGCGAAGACTGGTAATGTGCGCATCGTACGCACCCTCATACGTCATAATGCTGATCCACTGGTTTTGAAAAGTCGTGGTGAGAGTCCTGTTGATGTCTGCGAAAACTCTGAGACGTTGGCTATCTTGAACCAGCATATCGACGCCCATAGATGTCACTCTACCGCAACCTCAACGAAACCCTCATCGCTCTCTTAATGGAAATCTCAGCGTCATCACCACCACAGTCAAACAGACAGAAATCCACACAGTGCTCGGCATGAAATGCCCGCGCCGGTCAATCAGTCTGACCCGCACGGCACAAACAGAACATGTAGCGCTACCACCACTCCTGATGGTTATTCTGATTCAGACGACACGTGCTCGACTTTCGGGCCGACAACCACACCAACGACCTTGGTTACTTCATTTGGATCCACTGGCTCCCCTGTATCCACCGGGCGCACCGTCAGTCCTCTGTCCGACAGCGGGCAAAAAAATGTCTCTTCCGATTCGCATCTGTCTCAACGGAAAGCGGTGAAGAAAGATCCATACTGTTTGATGACGAGACGGACGAATCGCCAGAACCGAGTGCCACACTTCACCCCGTGTCTACGGTATCGAATCTGGCCAAATCCACGATCCCCAGTAATCGGTCTCGCCAACTAGGACCCACAACCACCCCCGGTGCTAATCAATCGACTTCGGGTAGCAACACTAACAACTCAACCACCACGTATCCGAGTACCCAGGTTCTGAAGTCAGCTGTTGGGCCTGGCCTCCCTTATTTGCACTACGATCAGAACACTCCCATTACTGCTACCGGTCTACTGGGGCCTCCGCTTCGACTCCGTTTCGCCAAAGAGGCTGGACAGTACACTTTGATGGAACACCAACAGAATAACGCTGTCGTGTGTGGCACGGAAGCCGGTGGTGATATGGCAAGTTCCGTGACCGCCACCACACTTTTGATTCACTATTGTGGATAGTCTGAAACGTATTGAATCCACGTTTGGTATTTGTTAAAGCTACAGGACTCGTGTCATACATCGTATTCGTCAGATGGCAATTTAAAAGCAGTCTCTGGCACTTGGTTTCATTAACAACATCTAAGATTTTCGTTTGTTAAGGATCTTCGCTCACTGTTGAGCATATCTGAATGAAAATTTTTCTCTGTCTATTTCAAGCAGTCTGTGCAGATGCATTACGATCCACTGACTATTAGACAAAAAGCAAGATTGTGAGTGAGAAAAACTCCAAAAGATGGAAAGACAGCAGCTTATCCGAATCTGTCGTAATCGAGATAGCTTAAAGGTTTTAAGCATCCATGTGAAGGTTTACGAGGCAGAAATTATGAATTGAATGGTTAAACGGACCGGCAGGAAGTAAAGTATGACAAATGAGCAAGGAAAATCATACAAGTCGATAAGACGGCCACTAAGAGGTATTATTGGGGTAAGGATGTATTATACTACTCGTGGGTAGACATCATCATCACAACAGTCATGAGCCTGACCAAAAGGTACTATGCCTCGGGCCGCCGCTCACCTTAACAGTGACGTGGAATATCTTAGAAGAAAACGTTACTAAGAAGATTGAAAATTATTAAAACATGACTAAGTGGAAAAACTAGAAATGGTATGGATACAGGTCCGCCATTGACTGCGACACATAGCCATCTCGGATAGCGTCTTTAACCAGCGGTTTGAGTGATCACGAGGACCCCATCCAGGCAGGCGACACCTACCCAATTTGCTCAACAGAGCAGTCAGGGTCTTCATATTTTGTGACCACAATAATTAAACCAGAGAATAGGTTAATGGACAATGGCTTTTATTGCAAGTAGACCGGAAAAGCAAGCTGTAAGCAAAGCACGACAAACCAATGGCAATTGTTAACTGTTGACCTTGGGCAGCCGAACAAAACGAGAATATACAGACATGCAATCAAACAATGTCCATAGTGTCAATAGTCAAAATAAATAGCAAGATAGTTGAAATACGTGGATAACCAAGAGTTTCTCTACAGAGGTCCCCCCTAGAAGGCTTCGAGCGTGAAAGCCTTCGACAAAATAGAAAAAAGAGCTGGAGACACTAAAGTTACCGTGGGTTGAGTGGGGGGCAGGCGTATTGAAGAACAGCTACGTAGGCCACGTTGAAAAAGGTTGGCAACGATGAAGAGGGGTCGGTCTGCTTGCAAAATCCAAAACTGTCCATGCGTCCCTAGGGTGGTGCTGTCGGAGCGGACTACCCAACCCACCAAAACTCGAGGAGAAAAAGGTAGGAGGTAGGCTTTCCTCACTGCTGCAACGACAGACGGGAGTGTGATCTCCCCTCACCGTGCCCTGCGTGTGACCTGTAATGTAGAAAGAAAATAAGTATATGGCGAGCAAAAATTATATACAGGCTCACCATGTGAATTTCTAGTGTTTGTTGAACTTCACGTATTGCTGTACAAAATGTTCTTTTTTGTCGTTTTTTTTGTTTTGCGGTTGTTTTTTGCTGTTTCTGAAATAAGAAACGGGTAATAAACAATGTCTACGTAGCGTTTTGGAAAGTGAACACGACGTCCTGATCGCGTGTTGCGCGGGACAGGTAGTGTAGAGGCGTCCGGCGGAGGGGACGATGTAGGGACGGGGGCTTCCACAGATTGTTGAGAAGAGGCCCGGGCAATGTCGCCGTCTACATAGGCGACTTTCAGACGACCGACAGAAACGGTGTCATGGCGACCATGACGGCCGATCGTGAAGTGCTTTTGCGTTCGTCGAGGCACTTTGAAGGGGCCCGAGTAAGGAGGGTGAAGCGGCTTGCGTACATCGTCACAGTGGACGGGTACATGTGAACAGTTGACCAAATTCTTGTGCATTTGCACTGGCCTATTTTGCTCACGTGGAGGTGTGCGTTAGATTTGCCGCATATATCGAGACAGTGTGGAAGCAAAGGTTGAAGGAACAGAGGATGTTAATGGAGGGGTTGAAACAAATTCACCAAGCAGACGCAAGGTGCAGCCATAGACCAGTTCTGCCGGGGTGCACTGGAAATCAGCCTTCAATGTGTTTCGAATCCCTAGAAGAACAAAGGGGAGAATTTCACTCCATGCCAGATTAGAGGCGGCGCAAAGCGAAGCTTTAAGTTGCCTATGAAAACGTTCCACTAAACCATTTGAGGACGGACGGTATGCCGTGGTACGAATGCGTCGGCATCCAAGAAAGTTCGTCAAAGCTTTGAATGTTCATTCGAAATGTGAACTGCGGTCCATCGTAATGGTTGTAGGGCATCCGTAGTTGGCCACCCAACGTTCCAAGAAGGCGTTCACGACAGCCCTGAAGGAGCAATTCCTCCGTTGGATGGCATCCGGCCATCTTGAAAATCGGTCAAAACAGGTTAATATGTAAACGTAGCCACGTGAAGGCGCAAGGGTCCAACTAGATCTAAGTGGACGTGTGAAGACCTAGCACCTGGTAGACCGAATGAGGAAACTTCGTGTATGCTTGTGCACCTTGGAACGTTAGCACTGTAGACAAGCGCGTGCCCAACTACGAACGTCTGAGTTAACCTTAGGCCAAACAAATCAATCCGTTACTAGCTTAACTGTGGCACGAATACCAGGGTGCGAGAGATTTTGAAGCTGGTTGAAGATAGCACGCCGGTACGCTAGTGGCACTACAGGTCTCGGAATACCCGTAGTCATATCGCAAAAAATGGTTCCATCTACATTAGGCAGCGGAATGGCGCGCAGCTTTAAGGCGTAGCGTTGCAAGAAAGCTCGGAAATCAGGCTCTCGCGCCTGGGCCGCAGCTAGGTCACTAAGATCAACAGAAGTAGGCATGATTGGAGTAGCGTGGACGCATGAAAGCGCGTCGGCGACAGGGTTGAGGGCATCTGAAACATGCCGTATGTCGCAGGTAAACTGCGAAACATAGTTCAGGTGTCTGATCTCCCTGAGAGGGTACCTGTCTGATGAAGAAGCAAGGCGTACACCGAAGGTTTGTGATCTGTAAACACAATGAAGGGACGACCTTCCAGTGCATGGCGAAAATGGCGGATACCTAGGTATATAGCAAGTAATTCTCTTCTAAACGTGCTATACCGAGATTCGGCAGGTAACAAACGTTTGGGGAAGAAACCTAGGGGTTGCCATTGGTCGTTGAAAAGTTGTAATACGGCACCGACGGCTATATCCGAGTTATCAGTGAAAAGAGAAAGTGGAGCATGAGAGTCTGGATGGGCTAGAAGAATAACATTAGATATAGCCTTCTTAAGCTCGACAAAAGCCATGCGCGCTGCATCCGTGAAATTGAATTTACATGTACCGCCTCGGAGTAAGTCCGTTGCAGAAGTTGCGCACAATGGGGGATAAACCGGCGATAGTATTTTACTAGGCCGGCGAATAGTCGAAGTTGTTTGAAAGAGGTTGGCTCAGGAAAATCGTTGACAGCACTTACCTTTGCCGGTAAAACGTGGATGCCAGAAGCTGAAATAATGTGGCCTAAAAATTCTATGCTACACTTTCCAAGTTTGTACTTAGCTTCATTGACGGTTACCCCGTGTTGGGCTAACCTGGCGAACAAGGAACATAGATGTTGCAAATGTGCAATGATGAGCAGCTTGCCACCGCTTAAACGAGTGTATACTGTGTTGTCTGAGAGAAAATCAATGGCAAGAAAATGACGGAATATCGAAGTGAGTACGCCACTCTGTTTTGCTTCACTGATATTCAGTCTGTACTTTGATGTGCCAGCAACGGAGAATAACGCACGTATTCTCGTAGAAGGATGCGATCAGCTTAAGGCGCAAAGCAAACAATATGCAGAAAACTGGTCTGTTAACACAGTAAGAAGTCGTCATTAAATTAACAATGACTCCGTTTCCGATGAAAACCGTTTACTCACAGCATTTATTCCAAAGTCAACGGGGATGGTGTATAATATCGGATATTGACTTTCCAACCATGGACTATTTTAGGACTTCCTGGCATACCCGACTGGCTAATCGGTGTTACTTGTCGAACACCATAAAATCCTTTTCAATTAGACGTATCAGGGACATTCTGCGATAGCTGCTACAGTCGTTCCGATCTCCTTTATTTCTACAGAAGATGGGTAGGTTAACGTGGTGTGTGTAATTGAAAACTGTTCTTTCTGTCCACTGCTAACATTGATGATAGTGAACATAATCAATCAGAGTAGAATCCTCATATACCATGATTGGTTCGATTGGTGCCTTCCCACTTCCTGAGCTTTGTTATTAGTAAGAAACTCGACAGTCTTGTAGAGCGATTGAGGGCTGGGTTGGCTATCTTGTATTTCCCTGTCAGGAGGATTCTTGACAGTTTCAGATGCAGATTAAAAAACACTTTTTCTCGGGTACAACCCCTGTTAGTGCTTGATCCATGTTTTACTTTTGAGTAGTGTTGGCTGAACCAGCGTTCGGCTTGAATGTTGTTATCATACACGTTGTGGATCTTACAGCAACCAGCCAATTACTCCAGAAAAGTGTTGGCCACTGATCATTCGCGCTTCGAGGATTGTTTTTTGGACATTCTTAGAAAACGGCTTTATGTAGCTTACCGCTGTTGTTCAATTTGTTTCTATGGCTGTTTTTAATTCAGTGACTGCATTTACCCCCCATGAAAAATAGCCTTGATCACATTGTGAATTGCACTACAAATATAAGCTTGTATTTTCTTTTGTCACCGATTTACGGATAATCCATTCCGGTACACTCTATGAAGTCTGTGAACTTATTGCGTGTTGTTGTACACGACGTTTTAACTACACTCAGGTTCTGATGTCGATGTGTGTTTGGATGCCTCACTATCAACCAGAGGGAGAGAGAGTTCTTTGTCACAGACAACTACGCGTGATGTTGATGTAGTTGAAATCGGACTTTCTAATGACGTCAGTAGAATTTACATTTGCGATGAGATTTACTGTCTTCAAGACACTTAGTGACATTATCTGAAGGGCAAGAATACAAGTACAATGTACAAGCTGTGGCAAGAACAGTACTCGAACAGTCGTCATCCATTTTCGTGTTTCTTTCTAGTATCCAAGCCACAAACGCAGTCGAGTCAAGGTTCGTGGTCAGGTCCTACGTGGGCATTAAACTTGTCAATCAAAAGTACGCTCTCTGTACGGTGTATCAATGTGGTGATGGTCGTTGAAGACGTAAAAAAATAAAGCGTAGAAGAATAGATATTCAAAATGTTCACTGAACCTAAGGTAGTTGGCACACGGGCCGAGTGAATCTGGTCTGTCTCCAGCTTACAGCTCTGTTGAGGACGGTGAAGGGCACTGACTCAAAATCCGACTTTATGCTATCTTGATTTTTCCTGTTCCATTACTTTCCAGGAGAATTTCTGCTATTATTTTTTGAAACTGTCGTTCATAATAAATCTCCTATTTAAAGTACCCTAATCAGTGACAGCAATCTTCTTGATGTTTAGGATTAGTGGAGGATGAAGAAAAACTAATTCTGACATATCATCATACCAGACAAAAGGTACTTGATCACATCGCATACCTTTGGTTGACTAAGGGAAGCATTTCAGTCTAATGGTCGAGTGCATCCTCTGGGTTCTATAGCGTTAACAAAGTAAACATACAGTGGTGAGTCAGCGTCTTATTAATGAGGTTTGTCAGCTTAAGGTGGCCGGTTTCTGACCAGTAGGATGCGATGAACTTTTCCTGTTAGACACACTCTTTGACGCTGTTTCCCCCATCATTCACTTTGAGAATATGGCTCGTAATTGCGGCCTCCAGTTGGAAGCTGCACCACTGGAGTGACTTTTATAGCCGGGTGGGCGCGGTTAAGGTGTGTGGATAATTTGGGTTGCTCATTCTTTACAGTCTCCATCTCGATCTCGCCAATGTTTTCCTGAGAAGAGCAGAACAACAGCTGGCTACCTCAGCTTGATTGCAGGGATTGTGGTAATAGCGTTTGTTTGTACAGCAGATTGCACTATATTCTCCATTCCAGAGTTTCTCAGGTTTACTGTAAAAATTGTACAGAGGGATGCGACTGAAAGGCCGTACATCGAAATTCACTCGGGTCATACACTTGGAATTGAGCTAACTAGAATAGCAACAACGAAAAGTCGGAAGCGTGGTCGAATGTAATTATCAATAAACCACACTGAATGTTGAGGCTACGTCACTGACAATGCATCCGGCCGAACCTCTGATTGGGGAGAGTTGTTTTGCTATCCTGTTTTGCTGCAGGACTATCTTCTAGCTCTGTGCTTTGAGCAACAAAAGGTTTCGTTGAATCTACACAACACCACATCATCATGTATGGTATATGGAGAGTCTTCCGATAGTTCGCGAGCTGACTTTGTAGATGTTAATGCGGTCCAAATTGAGTGTACTGCTTTCATTGTTTCAGAGCCGTTAACTGAAAAGATCGTCAGCTGTTTAACTTGGTGGACTGAACACAATTAAAAATGAATTTTGTAGTTGTCTGCAAACAGTATCGACAATCGAATGGGGATAACAATGGGATTCTCTTTAGATTCACTGCTGGCAGACGTAATTATGGGCATATGATGATTGTCGGCCTGAATAAGTGGAAGCTTTTGACGAGTTGTACACTACAGAATATGTTCAGCTCAAGGAATGATGATCAATGGATCACTAAGTTGGAGAAAATGGCTATTAACCAGGTCCTGTGAAGTGACCGATTCGTTATTTAGTTAATTTACAATGTAAGTAATAAAATCCGATAAAATAGGGGAGTGAAAGCATCTTGTACACTTTGCCCCAACCGTGTATCGTCTTCTACTTGCTTATGTTTCACACTACTATCGCTTACAAGGTTAACATGTTATTATTAAATAATTGCGTTTTCACTTGGAAATATCATGAAGTGAGGTCTATTTTTCGATAATTCTTTCTGAAGTCAATAAAATTACGTAGGTTTTATCAAAACAAACCATGAGACAAGCCGCATAGAAAACCAAGAACTGGCTGTTCACCAGTGACAATAGAAGCAACTACTAAACTCCACATAGTAATTTGTCGGACCCGGATAGGACGTTGTTTACATGTTCATCACAACGTTACTTCTGATTTTATCGGGATTTTCCGATAGTAACAATATATTGTTTATCCGAAGCCAAGGAGTCATATCGATTTATCCAATGAAAACCTGTTGTCGCTTAACTTTCTCAACATTCGTGATTGGTTGCATAACGTTGATGAAAATTAATGAAAATCCTCATTTTGAGGAACAGATTAGATTTTGTAAACTTACGAAGGCTTCCTGCTCAAATGCTGTTTGGAGTAAAGAAAAAGCATATCAGTTTTGTTCACATTCCTCCCACATCAATGCAATCATTTGAAACGAGGTTGCTTAGTTTTGACTGTGAATTGACCAAATTCTTCTAGATATTCAGACAAATAACAGTGGAATCTAAACGACACAGTTTAGAGTGTGTTATTCAGATCATTATTAAAATTCACGATTACTGCAAACGAAATCTATAAATAGCTTAAAGTCAACTGTCACATAGTAACATGTGAATTTAATCTAGCCACACCACTAAATGTTGCGCTGTTAGTAATGATCGAACTGTTACCAATGTATGTACAGTCTTTGCTGAGTGATTAGAGCACGTGATTGATTTGAAAACGCTTATTCACATGTAACACTACCATCCTCTTCAACAAGAGCAACAGAGGCAGCACTATCTAAAATGCCTGCACCTATGTTTAACCATACAACCATAAAGAAACTGAAAAGTCCTGACTTGTGAGCAAAAATAAAAGGAATGTGATCTAAATATTAGAAAATACACGTGTAAACCCAAGCATTCACTATCAACTTACGAACCACTTGCTTGCTTCAATTGAACTCAATGTCATCAGCTCAAAACTTTCAATGTCTGACATCAGTAGTTGCACTTACTTTACAGGCTACCCGGAAAAACGGTAACAACACATTACCGAGCCCAACGAGTAGTCATGTCACCTAAAATCTCCAGCCCTCGACCCTGTAGTTTGTAGGATACGAACCCGATCCACAGTAGTTGACTATGTTGTGAGTGTCTTCCTCTCATTACGCCAGATCATCAATTGTCCACCTCTCACTGTAGGTTAGTCAACCGGTATATCAGCAAGGGATGTTCTGCTAGGTAGGCTACCAGTGTAGTGGAGTTGAGCGATCGTAACATACTACTCATGCAACTGCTATTCAGTAGTAGGATCGGAGCATATATTTTGACATGCTACAAGCCGCAGGAAAAGTGCAGAAAGGAAAACCAGAGTGCAGTATCACCTATGGGAGTCCCTGCTACTTAATGAAACTGAGCATTGACGTCTGCGGCAGCCGAGAGGGTCTGAGGCTGAATACCGCGTGCAAATGAGTGGTTTTGTTCCAGGTTTTGTTTCAATGCTTAACCCCTGTATTGCTTGGTCGAATAAATAACCCTTGTGCCATCCGCGTTCTTGGATCACAACACCAGCATATGGCATAACTATTTAGATTGTGTGTATTTCAAGATTAGGATAATGAACTCCATTCACATCCACTACTAACTTTCCGACTTCAAACCCCATATTTGCGTATCGGTTGGTGTCACCCGATACGAGTTATAGAACGCAAACATCGATTGTCATATACCTGAAGATAGTTCGTTTCTCTCAATCCGAGTGACCATGTTGGTCACTGCTGGTTGCATTCAATTAACAAACGCGATGTCTCTTTTTCGCCACAGAAGTCTTGCATTAGGGAACCCTGTCCTAGCCTTGGGAATACTACCTGTTGTTTGAGTTCCGATACCTCTGTCACGTCAATTAATCCAACTGATCCGCATGTTGTTATATCGAGACAAAAGCATGTAAGTTCTATAGTTTGAGAATCGTAACTAAATAGGTGTCATCATGAAACCGTTTTGCTTTTGGCAACAGCTTTAGAAATTCCGCTCACGTTTCCATCTAGCCCACTTCAAAAAGAAGTACCAGATTCACTTTTCTCTCCTACAGAAAGAACTTCTTCGTAGTACAGGTTGATGTTCAAACAGTATGTGGAACTCCGTTCTTTGTCCTCGTAGAGCATGTTTAATGACCAAATGATCACATCTAACTTTCAGCCAGGTTTTAGACTAATGCCTACTTAGGTCAATCATTTGACTCATTGGTTTCGGTTGATAATCTTTTTATCGCGATTTACTGCTTGATCCGAAATTACCGGTTTCATTTAACAGTCTTCGCAAACGATTTCCTTGATTCTCCAAACCGCGACTTTGATCAAAAGATCCACATGAAGTTTAGAGATTAACGTAGATATCCAAAAAGTTTCACTCTGTAAGATTTCTGATCGTGTTCAGTTTATTGGCAATTCTGCAGTTTAAGTTCACCAATCGAGCTTCTACCTCATCATAAGATATATCCACGATGATGAACGGGTTCCACAAAAGGTAACAAAACAGATTACTACCTAGAATTTGTTTTCGTATCCGAACGGGTTGCCTGAGATGGGTCACTTGCCGATATATCACAGACTATCCATCACTTATGAGTTTCTCTACAAACTCCATCGCCTATTGCAAAATGTTGTGCTTAGCACAGATCACCGCCTCAGGGATAGGCCACTAACGCGTCAGCAGCATATGAGGCCTTTAGTCACAGACAACATTTAGGTGTCCATGTAATACCCATTTAGAGCAGTCTGCCTTGGTCTTTTGTAACAACCTCTACATCTGTTGTACATAGGCTTAACTCTGATGTACACAATCAGGACACTAACCAGAGACGTCTGATGACATGATCAACGGATGCCTCCTGGAGGACTAAGACTGCTATACATCCTTCCGACGAACGTTGAGCGATGCACATGTAATCAACGACACCAAATATCAGAACCAAATCAAGTCGCTGGAAACGTGGTACTGTTAGTACAAACAATATGATCAAGTACAGAGACAGACCTCATTCTGTTTGCATTTGCAGAAAAAAGCACAAAGACTGACCGTAATAGACCGTCAAGAGTCCAACTACGCAACAAGTGCAAGCATAGACGACCGACAGGCAGGGAGAAACTGATGAAATGCGATCGGGTTGGTCCGGTGTGTGACTAAATACCCGGCCTTCGGGTAGACTGATTAGGTGTTGACAATGTCACAGCGGCCCATAAGAAGGCTGTATTTACAGAGATGGAGATGGTGCGGTTGACAGATAACAACGGGTTTGTGGGCAGGTGGGTGAAAATCAATGACAGCTAGAGTGAACTTAAAAATTTGCACATTAGGATAGGGGTTGTGAGAACAAAAACTATAAGGACTTGGCTACAACAAGTGACAGGAAGGAGCGAGACAGGGTCCATCGAAGAGAATTCTAATTTCCGGAAAATTTCCACAACCACATTGAACTTTTTATGGCAAATTCTGCGAACCCCACTGAAGAGGGTTCGAACGAGACTATGCTTGGGCGCTATTAGTGTAAAACTTTTGAAATGAATATACTGCCCCATCCAAGCGGGCTTCCTATGCACTCTTCTCGTAATAGATGCATCGAAGAAAGAAAGTTTTGTTGTTCTGCTGAACTTCTATGGTGAACACAGTGTTCGGATGTAGGCTATCCGTAGAAGCTGCCCATCCGAGAGGATCTAGGAGGAATCGGCTTTTATCCACCAAACACTAGTGCACAACGGCTACCCAACGCGTTTTATCTCAAAATACACTAGAGTAAGGTCGAAATGGTCAATATCAACAGTAGTGTTGGTGGATTCCAGCATGAACTGGTTGGGAAATCCTGCCTGAGCAGTCGATCTCTTGGATCGTTTGATGGATTTCATATGAGACAGTAGGATGGGTGGATAACAGAGTCCAAATGTGAAATTTCCGAGCTCCCGGTGTGGATTCGTTGCTCAGCTGGCGGAGCGCTTGTCGCGCTGAGGAATGGTGTTTCTGTCGCTGGTTCGAATCCAACTGAATCCCTGACTTTTCACAGTTGGGTCTCATCTAAATTCATAAATCTGCCAAGCTACTCATTGGTAATATCAGGAACGGTGTCTCGTAAACCTGTGTGTATAACACTGCCATACAAGAGTGGGGATGTGACCACTTTCGTCCAACGTAGACTACAATGTGCCTTCAGAGCTGCGCGGCGGAATTGAAACTGATCAACCGGATGACACGGCCGCCTTGCACACCGGAAAAAGACCCAAGCAACTCACAAATGGTTAGCGAACAACAAAACGAGTGCCGCCCAGTCTTCTATCACACGACATTTGGAAGAAACGTGTGCTGCATCACCCAATCAATACTTTACCTTTTGCTGAGGCCGTTGCGATAACCGTTGAAAACCCTCACTTTGTGTACAGAAGCAAATGGCAGTTAACCTATCACTACCACGGTGTTAAGAGTTCGAAATCGTGAGTTTATATTATTCGTTAAGTGGTTGTTATTATTATTTGAATGTTTTGGTTGTGGCCGCGTCGTTATTTTCTTACTCGACCGGTTTAAAATTTGAATTTTGTTCGTTTGTTTTTAACTAATGATGGCCTATTGCAGCTGATGGCTCATTTTTATTTTACGCTTATTTAAACTGATGCATGTCAGTTGATCATTGTCCGCGTATCGTAACGGAAGAGATCGATCGAAATGTCTCTGCAGGCTACCTCTTACGTAATTTCACTTTCGTGTTCTAATCCTTAGAACACTATCAGATTTCAGATCCCGTTTCCAGACATTCTTAACTGATTCATCGAGTGGCTATGACAGTCATCTATTGGTACGTGAACGCAACAACGACTACTCCATAACAGTCCTTGAATTTTGTCGGATTGTAAACTGCGACAACACCACAACACCGATAGTTATTGTTATGTTACTAGTTATTGGTTTTCACTTACTTGCCACTCCCTTATATGAGATTGACGTGACTGTGGTAACATTGTTTATGTACTCATCTTACAACGGATGTTGGAATGTCATTAGTACATTGTTCAGTAAACAGTTTTGGAACTGAGGCTTGCGTTGTCTCGGCTTCCCGAGGTGTTCTGGTGAATGTGGTGACTTTACTGAAAGTCCTTGTATTCTCACTCTCTGAACCTTGTGATTATTCACGTGTGTGTACCTTGCTTGCCAACTAACCAGTTTGCCGTTCAAAAAAATATCTGCTCTCTATTCTTCTCCTTCAAAAGCCTTAGGGGTAAAGTTCACGACAGAGTGATCAAAACGTTCCAGGAACCGCAGTTTCTAATTACCCTCCAGTTAGTAGTTGATTGACTTTCACTACAATATGTCCCACCATCTTGGGGCTAAAAGTTCGAACGATGTGAACAGACCTGTCCGGTCTCCTACACGAAAGAATAAAACATGACAAGTTTCAGCGCGATCATGGTTCAACACAAAATGATTCAGTATAAGGTGAAATACTGATCACAATACTAATAATGGTCAGAAATGTCTACCCCGCAATTGTATGACACTCCAGTTTTTGCGTCATTGATTCCAGTCAAAAGGAAGTACGACTTCATTTTCCTCTCCTAATTACAACACAAAATTGACCAAACTTTCGAGTTTTGTTTCATTTAAAGTTTTTCAAGCGTGCCCTTTGTCAGTTCACCATCGGGCAGGTAAGTTCGATTGTTCATCGGCTTGATATTCTTTTCCATAGACTCATAATTGAGTTGAACGGTAAATCATCTTGTTAATCTAGTTCCCTGAGTCGTATTTATGCCCAGCCACCTTGCTGAAAGATTGTATATTCACCGCTGTATTGGCTTACAAACAACATCATCTGAATAGAACGTGATTGAATTTCCTATCGAGCATTCTATTTTTAAAGCAACATTTTCGACTTCTAGTGTGAATTCAAGGCTGCTTAAATCATCACATCATTATGTGAATATAACCGCTTTTTGCATATATCAAGTTTGTTAAGAAAGTTACCTCATTTTTTCGGTCCATCTAATTTTAGCCTCTTTTAATGAGAGATCATCAGCCTTGTGCCGTTGATCGGTTCTTTGTGACACTTTGTCAACGGCACACTTCGATGAAACATCAGAAGTGCAAATAGTAACAAAAACTTTAATGTGTTGAAAATCCCGGTATCAGATCCCGCTTGATTGTGCACACGCTGTCGTTTTTCGCAAAAAACACTTCACGTAGCGCTTGTTATTTCCTCTAAGGTGCATAGTGCTTTTTCGTTCTGATTTGTTTAAGTCTACGATAAGTGTCATTAGTTACAATGTAATTGTTCATAATTCTTTTCGACCACTTCAGGCGTCGTCCGATTTGTCTATTGTCCCAACTGATTATTTGCAATGCGGAGAACTTGCCTAGCCCCATGTCTCAAAAATGTGCATTGAAAAAAGACATATTTGCACATTTTCGGAACAACGCGATTTCTGAGTGCTACACACTAATGCAGTGAAGATGAGTGATCGTAATATACTACTCACACCACTTCTATTCAGTAGTAGGACCAGAGCATATATTTTGACATCGTACAGGCCGCATGAAAAATGCAGGAAGGAAAATCAGAGTGCAAATGAGTGGTTTTGTTTCAGGTCTTGTTCAGATGCTTAACCCATGTGTTGATTTGTCGAATAAACAACCCTTGTGCCATCCACGTTCTTGGATCACAACACTAGGTTGTCGTCGGTGCTGATGAGGACTTCAAGCCGATCACGGCTCAAACTTTAAAGTGTATCAAACTTCTGTCCTGCAGGGAAAGAAGCGCCGTCACGGTAAGTGGTCTAACAATAGTGAGACGACCATCTTGACCATTGCTATCAGTCGTCAGTGAAGCCATTTTATGATGCTGTGGTGACCGCAGGTTGCGGACTAACAGTCCGCAGACGGAATTACGTCATGGCCTTGTCCCTCAATTACAGTTAATCAGGAGTGCCCTGCTTACCTTGTTGTCGTTGGTCCGATAACTGTCAAACAGACGAACCCTTCGCGGTTCAAGCACCAAGAGAACATTGGGCGATTAGCACCTGTCTCTCTCACATTCCCCAACTAACTGTTCTGCGTTTTGCTACATATAAAAGTTCTTTTAACCCCGAACTACAGGGACGTCGTAACTGTGTCCACAGCTCCCAAGCCTCTATTTCTACTGCGTTGAGACTAGCTTTGGGCTTGAGCCAGTTCACTACAGATACACAGTTTGCTATTGTCACTCAATACACTTTCCGGAAAAATAAATCAGATCGACCCGCTCAAAATTTCCGACATTCCTGTCCGAAGATAGATGATTTCAGGCAGTCGAACGTTTGCCGAGCTTAGCACTGTGGTTGTACTCGTTTCATCATCAACAGAAATTATATCATCAACCCCTAGATGTTTCAGTGTGAAAGTTTTGGAAATCTGTTGGATACAGAATTGAGCTGACATTTTGATCTGCAGTCTGATTATTGCTGAATTTCAATCTGGAATGTGATTGGTCAGTTCTTGTCCTTTGGCTAAATAGACCACTTCTTCGTTTTTGCAATTCGATCTGACTGGTTGTTATTCACTGTCCAGTTGTAATAACTAATCTGACCTGTTCAATCTGATCCACGGCGAATAATCAAATCATCAAATCGAGCCACAAATAGCACCGCTATTCTCAACAATCAAAAAACTGGATGGTCTTATAGTTTCAGGCCAGAGTGTGCGGAGGGCACGGTTTTATATAGCTCTACTATAAATAGCAGACAGATTATTTCCAACTATTCAGCTAGTGGAATTGCTGTAGTGGAAACAGAATTTATGTCTTTAGTGTCTGCACATACTATATGGATGGAAGCGGTGAAGTACATGAATGGATTTCTTAATAAGACAACGTAATACAGCAGCTACATTACTCATTTTCATCAAATCGGTATTCGAGTCACGTGATAATGACTGAAACAGATTAGTTTGTTGCTTGATGCTGCTGCTCGTCCGTAACGCATGTTTTTTGTCACGGTCCGGATTTGAACTCCGTCAGTAACCTAAACTATTTCTCAGCAGGTTTAATGCAGTCGGAGATTTTGACACGACTCAGGAGTATCCGCAGGGTTATCGACTAGATTCAGCAAATAGGAATTGTGTCTCCTATCGAGACGATTGAAGAACCTGATAATCATTCTCATGTTAAAAAGCGATACTCAAGATGTGGAGACCTGGACAAGATCCATGATTAACTCGTTGGTGGACCGAAAGCCTGAGCTGTACGTAACAGCCTCGGGTTACTAACGTTGTATAACAAGCAGTTTCGTTTGTGAGTAGTATACTATTTACAAGCGACTTCAAGAACAAAAGGGCAAGTATCAACGCCGGGAAGAGGACGGACCAGAAGCGACCATCGGAATAATGTGTACGCAATATGAGGGAAGTGCCACTAGGGTTAATGACGACGTACTGCTACCCATTGTGTGTGAATGCACGTCAGCCGTGCAAATGAGTGTGTAGTGGAACAGATGTGTGAACTACAATAATTCTCGATACAAAAATAACGAGTGAAGTCAAGGACTGGACTCACCAAAGATTGACAATGTTCGTGAGGCGTCCAATGATGCTGGAACGTATTCGGATTGTTCCAAACGTGCCTGAGGATACGAAGTAACAGAGCTGAAAGTTAATCCAACAAATCGGATGTTTTAAACTGGATGGCAACCACTGGCGTCGTAGGAAGAACCAGCAAGCACGTGTAGCAGAGTTTATTCGAAGACATGTCGTGGTGTTTTTTCTACTCAAGTCAAACAAAAATGCACAATGTGGTCTGATGTACCAGTTACGCAATGTTAGCAAAATGAAGTACAAAATAATGAAACTTTACACTGGTGCGTCAACGGGCTTGGGATTCATATCGGCTTTATGGCAGGTGACACAAGTACGAACGGATTCTTTTATCATGGTTGATATCCTTGGCCACCAGAACAGTTCCTTTATCCTGCGTTTCGTTCGATCTATTCCTGGGTGACCTTCGTGTGCACATACCATAATCCGAGGAATGAGTTCGTGTGGCAATACAAACATAGGTCCTTCCATAAGGCACCAATCTACAACTGACATTTCATGCTATAGAACGTAAACTGCCTGTACTCACCAGTGAGTTTGTTATTAAAAGGCCAGTCTGATATGAAATATTGGCAGATTTCTCTCAGTTTCCCGTCGTCCTCGTTTGCCAGTTAAAGGTCTTGTTTGATGATGGCTGACAATTCATAAGAACTGAACGCAGAAAACATAAACTTCTCTTTCTCTCCTTCCTTGTGGCCAGCTACAGCCAATGGAATTCACGAAAGTCCGTCAGCAGCTTGATTCTCGCGGTCCGGACGGAATTTAACTTGGAATTCGCAGTTTAGCAGCCTAACATACAATCCGTCTATTCTCAATGGTTTGAGTTCGTTCACTCCTCTGCTTAGTAGTATGGTTGTGAGTGCAGCATGATTTGCGCGAAGTGTGAACAAAAATTCGAATATGAAAAGGTGCCATTTTTCACAGGCCCAAACGCAGGCGAGGGCTTCTTCTTCGCTAGCTGAATACGACACTTTCGTAGGTGAAAGCATCCGGGAAGTATATGCGATCACTTTCGCAGGACCATACTACATCAGTGGTAGGATCGCCCTTAGATCAATACTTGAAGCGTGCGTAGAATTCAACGTTGGGCATCTCTCGTCGAAAATTGCCATAACATGAGTGGACGCAATGCGTCTTTTATCTTATCGAACGCTGACTGTTTTGCTGATTTCCATTCGAAATATATTTTCTCCTATGACAATGTACACAATGGTTCCGACAAAGTGGCTGTCTGGTAGACATTGTAGATTATATGAACACATGCATAAGAATTGCTTAATTTCCAGTACATTCTTTGGAACACGAATCTCTGTAATGGCTCGAGTGTTTTCAAAGTTTGGTTGGATCTGATCAGCCGATATGGTGTGTCCCAGAAATTTGATTTCAGGAGCATCAAATTTGCAATTTGTTAGGTTAAATCGAAGATCAAGGTTATCCAGCCGTCGTAACACTGCATGTAAACGATAGTCATGGTCTTCATTAGTGAAAAAAATACACAGATTTCGTCCATATGAGCCACTTGTCCGGGAAGAACAGTTAGTGAAT
>JTDE01022077.1:12292-36843 GCA_014338405.1 Paragonimus skrjabini miyazakii
CGCCATTGACCTCACGTTAGGCAAAACCGAATTATCATGTGTGAACACTCAACCACTTTCGCTTGTGAGTAATGACCAGATTGCCCTATCGTCTCGATATGAGACACAGTTACTGTCTGTTAACTCCAAGCGATGACCCCTCGACTAGGACTTCTCTCCAAGTTGAAATCACAGAAATCATTGACTTGTTGAGCGGTATTTGATTATTGATGAGTAGTAGGGGATTTTGATTTTCATATATAGATTGAACATCACCCACAATTGATCGCAGCTGTCGCATTCCCATTGACTTTCCAGTCGGCCGCTTTCGAAAAGAAGCACTAGACTCGAGTTTAGCTCCCATTAGAGCTCGCCAGTAGTGCATATCCTGGCCACTGCCGAGATTAGAACTCCGACCACGCTTTCATGAGGCGTGGCGCAGTGGTCAACACAGTTGCCTGGCCAGAGTTCTGGTCCCGGCAGTGGCCAGGATATGCACCACTGACGAGCTCTAATGAGAGCGAAACTCGAGTCTAGTGCTTCTGCAGTTCGTAAAGGGTCGGCTGGAAAGTATTTGGGAATGGGACAGCTGCGGTCAGTTGTGGGTGATGTTCAATCTACATGAAAACCAAAATCCCCTGCTGCTCATCAGTAAATTAGTGATCGTGTTTAAACATTGGCATCCGTATCGTATTATTGGGCGAATAGATAAGGTGTGTGGTTTGGGGCGTAGGCACGTTTCCTGCTGATAATGTAATAACAAATCGTTGTGGTAACTTTGGCGTTACCTCTTTACATATAACCTAGTTATTGAAAACGTTTTTGTGCGCGCACGGTCGGTACATGCAGTGGAACACGTGGAAAAACGAGCGGACAATATACAGTGAAATTTGAAGATTACCTGTGAAATAAAATGGCACCGGCGCGAAATTCTGATTGTTGTCACCGGTCGTTTGAGAATGTTGTTTCTGTGCGTCAAGAGCTGAAGTGGACCGAACAGTGTTTAGGCTTTATGGTAACAAGCCAGTGTATCATGATCGATATTTAGTTCAAATATTTTAGCTAACTGATTTCGATTAGAAGTAAAACACCGTTTCACTTCTAATGAACTCATGAGGTTATTCGAATCGTTGAATTTGATTACTAAACATCTCACGCTGGACAGCGCAAATTCAAGACAATTTACAAAGAGTCTTCGGCAACTACAGACAGTAGTCTAAGTCACAACAACAAGGACGAACAAAATTTCTTTTTATATTGACTCGTCAGTACCAAATTTACAATAACAGAAACAACTGTTCATGAACCTGACTCTTTCCTGGACTTAGTGACCTATCTTAATCCGCTTATTGATTATTAACCCCCTGAATTGTTTGCTATAAAAAACCAGCTCATGTTATTGTAAATTTGGTACTAACGAGTCGATACGAAATACTTGCATCTACCAATTTTCGTATTCCATCTATTTTGTTCGAACTTATGAAGAGAGTCAATTGCTTCAAAAAAATGTCAACTCAAGGGTTTTGCCAATTTATTACCATAAATAATATACTGAGACAAATTGTTGATTGCTGAACCACTAGACCTGCAACCATCGCTTGCATGCCTATGCTTATGCAGATAACAATACGAATAAACGACGTCTGTCGTGCCAATAGTCATTACATAATGTATTTTCCCCTAAATATCCGCATTTGGTAATTAACCGCATTTCAGTAATGAAGGTTGTGAACAACTATACGGAATTTCTGTGCACTATACATTGTTGATGTGTAACCACCGCGAACACGAAATGGCATTTCACAACGGAGAAATGCACTATAATTTAAACCCAGTGCGAATCATGGATACTATTCAAATCCTCTGACCTCATTACACAAGTTGCGGCCGCTCGATCGGTCAACCTTTGTAACGGCTCAGAATATGTGAGCAGTAAAAATTCATTAGAGCAATCAACATCAGGTGGAAGCTGACTGTCCGTAACTTTTTAGAGTTTCCCGCATATGCTTCATGAACTTGGTCTCGAACGTACCCCTAGTTCTACCAATACATACTGTTGATAGACTTGATGCCAAACAGAAAAAATACATCATTGGAAATGACAGTCTAGAGTATTTGTGAGTAGGACTAGATATATCTTGCGCTGGGCGCAGTCTAGTGCATTCACAATGACTTAGTTAAATGTCTTCATTCAACAGTCAATTTCTTCAGATGAGCCACACGCTCAGAACAGAAAAGATTTGATGGGAATAAACACCATAGCACTGAACCACTTCATTCAAACCATAGTAGTAAGCCGAAATCAGCCAGAAATCAGCATCGTTCACATTGTTTAAGCACACCACGTTCAAAACATACAAACTTCTTAACGTATTTCTGAGCTCTGTGAGGGCAAACTGCAGGGCAGTAAGATAGGCCGGGATTTAACTCACACCGTTTATTTGATAGCATTACGTTTTTCGCGAAAAGCGGTCGAGTTATCAGGATGGCACACAGCATGTGCACCTCATTCCTGCTTAACAGTGACATAAATCCTGGTTCATTTCCTTGTGAGTGTTATCCGTAGAACCGGCTGTCAAGTATATAAAAATGTTATCCTGTAGCTTTGGTTTCCCTCATGGTTTAAATTATCGGCGTCGGTTAATTGATGCTCTCAAATGTGATGGGTCTTGGGGATTTCGATTGAACATCGAAACAGCTTTCAAGTCCAGATAGGTTTTTCAAATAAAAGCACTGGGCTAGAGTTGATTTTATCAGAGCCCCCACTAATGTATATGTTTACCGCAGCCGGGATTCAAATTCCAATCCAATTTTTCGTGTGGCAGCCGTGTTGACCACCACACCATTGTCTTTGCATTGGAAACACATGCAATCGGTCACACTAGCTCGTGAGTAATGTTCAAGCTGTCCTTTCATTAAGGGGAGAGGTAGTGACTGTCCCATTGACTTCAACCGATATATCTGATGTCAGGATTTCTCAACTTAGTTGAAATTAAAGAATTCTCTAACTCTTTTACCCGGTGGATTGACTACTGATAAGTGGTTAGAGATTTATTTGCCGTGGCCAAATGTAAGTAGAATTCAGTAAACATTTAATGTTTAGATTAAGCTGGCGGTGGTGTTAAAATCATTTAGAAGAATTCTTTGCATTTTGTAGTGTTTCGCTCCACACTGATATTGTTTAGGTTGGGTATTGCTCTACTTGCTTCGTGATACTCCCCACCAAATTTACGAGACCGAAATTCCAAATGCAGCGCTCCTCCAAAACCATTTTCGTAAAGTAAAAAAAAATTGCCTAAAGAAAATACTTCTAGAACCTTAACGAAACACCTTCTGAGGATTAGAATGAGCCGAGTCTGCCGGGAAAAAAAGCGATTACGTTGTTGTGTTAGACGGGGCCCGGCTTGTTCATCCGTTAACCACAATCTACGGCATTAACATACATGGGACTGTTTGTGGATTATCGTCACGCAATCCTTGCATAATAAAATCTGATCTACCTCTAAAACCTAGTTTGAGGTTTGCTCGGGTGGCCTGAAAAGTTAGTATTGTTTAATTTGTTGTTGCTATCTGAACCAAGTGGCTAGCATACTGACCTCAACAGATTGAGTGTATGTTTCTGTTAAGATATTTGTTTACAAGTTTGAACCGTTGTAATTCGAACCGAAATAACGGCCACCAATTGATCACAGGCGATCATAATTAATGTTCCTCAGTGAAGGTTTCTTTTGCCGGTGCCAACGCGTCCACAACCGCATTGACGCAGGTACAGCGTGCATTGTGCTTCCTCCGAAAGAGGCTCTTCTTTCTGTCCAGTATAAAGTGAAGGTAAATCAAATGAGCAAACAGGACGGGTCTTCTCATCCTCTTATTCTAATGGAAAGTGCTTGTCATTGTCAGACTTGGTGTTTTATAGGAAACAGCGGAAATCAAACGCACATGATATCAGGGTCAAATGCAGTACCAAAACCCAGTTATCCGTTTGTTTGAACTCAACTGTCATGTTTTTAAATGGTTCATCTCAGTCCATTTGAAGCATTTAACAGCATCAAGGAGACGTCTGCAAGCGAAAAAAACTTGTTGGGATTGAACTGTCCTGATCGTTCCAACGTCTCCGCCGAGTAAATTTTTGTGCGCTTCCCGGAAGTTGTTCCCATCGAGACAGAGCATTGTTACTTCTCGTCCCGTTCTTCATTGGATTGCGTCAAAAGTCTGTAAATCTACCACACTACTCATCAGTAGTACCGTTAGATTCAAGCTATAACTGAAAAATCCCAGTGGTCATTTGAAGAATATATTACTACACAGTGGAATGGATTGTAACTAAATACAGATGTGAAGTGTATAAGATCTCAGAACGGCTTCGTAGCTTTGCTGTTGTGGACTTGTTGCTTAGGAGCATACGGCTGTTGCCGTTGGTTTCGAATGCAACCGATCCCCGGGTTTTTCGCAACCGAATATCTATTAAAGCAAGTTTGCCACATTACATATTAGTAATGTAATTTTTGTAATCAGCAACAAGAGGTTAACAGGCTAGACGAGTGCGTTGGCTAAAGTTCAACTGAAGGATGATGAGTCTGTTTTTGGAATCACTCGCCGATTAGGTTCGAACGGTCGACTACGTGAAGTTAGCTAAGGGGAGCTTAGGGCTTGCACTAATTGCTTTAGATGCATTGCATCGAATCTTGGATTTTGATTGTGAAAGCCCCTTGTTGTCCACGAATTGCGCATTCTCAAGGTTACGTTGAATGCTAGCGACGCCCTCCAGATTATCTTGTCTGCTGCGTTTTTAAGCCACATGAAAACAACATACGCCGTGATTATGCCGGATACAGGTTTCAGCTTGTCACCGTAGAACCATCTCATGAGATACCCACCTATTCCGCCTTTATGTTGTTATATATATATATATGGGTAGTGTTAAATACACTGTACGTATATTTGCACTATATATATGACGTACACCCTGGCTGCTTATAGTTGCCACAACATGTGTAGGAGAAAACGTAATGGAATGGAGTAGTATCCTCAGATAGTGTGACGATCAATAAATGAAGTGAATCGCATTACGAACGCCATTGGCCTCGATGTTTCGTCATATTCATCAACCTTACCAATCCAAAATGCTCGTTACTCTCGACTTCATTTATGACCTTCCAGCCTAACTTATCACACACAAGCAACGTGATAAGTGATGGACTGGCGTAAGTAACACAGCGAACTTTGTTAAGGGGCATTACCACGTACGCTGATCTGCAGGGTTTGGCCGTCTGGAAAACACATCAGCCATTGCCGGTGGAATGTTATCACCGGAGGCACTAGTGGTCACGGACGAGCCTTTTGAGTATGTTGGCTAGGTTGAATGTTTACCAGTTTCATGCTTTATCTTTTTAAATGTCTTTTGACAACGTGTGTTTTCGTAATCCATATACGAATTTGCCAATCGCCACAATTTCTTCTAAACGTGTAACAAAACAGTGTTTCCATCTATCGTTTTTATATTGTAGATAAATTACTACTGACCGGTTTATTAGAAACCCTTATGCACTATCAATCTCGTTCACACCTCGGAAAGGCTCGTGCTGGCTCGCCTCCTAATCTTTCGGAGCGGGATCTCCAAGCTCCCTACCTAAAGGAAGTAACTCATATAATTACTCTCATGTCGAGGTGTGTTGTGACCCTGGAGAACACTTGTGATCCGCAGTCGCATTCTGACGAGACAGATGCTACATATCTCTCACAACGTCTACTTATTTTGTCTCAGTGTGCTTCGGCTATGTCGGAACTGGTTCAGTTGGCCACCAGTCTGGAGCACCAACTTGGCGATACAGTCCGATTAGGTATCAGTTCTGTTGGCGAGTTGGTTCGGTGCAGTTCAGATTGTTCCAAGTTTCAACGATTTTTGGCCCATTGGATCGCATTCATTACTTCCTTGGCCCGAAAACAATCAGTTGCGCTGGAGACTCATCCCTCAGGGTTGCTCATCAAGCCTATAAAGTAAGTTTTAATATGTTTTCATTTGAAGTCAGTTCACCTGTTGAGTCGTAGGAAAGAAACAGTTTCAGCCCTTATATGAGCTTAGTTCTGGAAACAGTATGTTAAACTGTTCACATTTACTTGGGGGAAACTCAAGGTCACCGTTGCTCTGGACAACGAACGCATGGTTCATGATCGGCGTAACTGTCACCATGCCATCTCAAGCTAGAGTCGAGTGGGAGCTATAGCAACATAGTTTCGGCTATGAGTGCTTAATAATAAATATTTATTTTAGCATTTGCTTCGTGCTGTTGTACTTTTCTTATTTATATTACGGCACGCTTCTGATTTTTTGTACTTTGTATATATCTCTATTCCCGTGTACTGCCGAAACTACACGATTGAGTAAGCAACGCAGACCGAACAGCACAACATGGTAAACCAAATCGGAATTCCACTTTGTTTTGGACCAATCAACTCTTTTGCTTGTCCCGATATTACTGTTTGTCTTGATGACATTTTACGATGTCATAGGGTGTCACTAGTATTGCTCCCTGTATCGATAGAGTAGTTTGCAGTAAGTTGATCGCAGTGGAACAAGGGGTGGCAAAAGAAGCATTCCTGCACTGTTTTACTGATAGGCTTCCTAACCGAGTCATATCAGTGAACGCCAGTGGACCGCGGTGACTGGAACATGCTGAAGCGAATAAATCGAGTAGTTTGAATCAGATAGCGCATTTATCTCCATTTGGTCGTACATAATTCGATCTTGGAATGCGCTTGTCACTAAATCCGAAACAGATTAAACTAAAACCATTTAATGCTGTTTAATACTGTCAGTATAACAATAAAAGGACAGGTACAGATAAGTAATCGAGGATTTAGGTTATATAATTTGGACACCACTGCCGATTAGTCCCTGCAAGAGCGTAACCCGAATGTTTCGTTTCTTTTCGGAAAGTTTGTCTGATTACGGAACGTACGTGAATTGTCATCATTTTGTAGGGGAAAGGTCAATTGCTAAAAAAGTCGGTTGATCTCATTGTAGTGAAGTGGATGATGGAAGATGTTCCAACCTACCTCCGGGGTGGTGTGTACACTCCGTTAATTGCTAACGTTGCTTTTTGTGTTATGAATAGTGATAATCGGTTTCAAACCCCGAACTGCCAATCGACGTACACTGAGTCCGCTAATGAGACATAGAGGCTGCTTAGGAATGTTTTAAGTTTTAATTCTGTCGTGGTTTCGATCACATGACATGACTCTTGATGCTTGCAGTTGCAACCGACTTGTAGGAACTGTCACGGTTTCAGCACCTGTATTGAGGTAAACCTAGTTAGTTAGTTAGTTAGATTATTACTGACATATACTTGGTCTAAGAGTTGGATGCGACCGATCAATTGGTGTGGTACAACTCAGCTTTTGCGCACGGTTACCACATCGTCACTCAGTTACTAACTTTGGGGGTGTGCTTTTTCTCAATACTTATTGGATGATTGCAGAGTCACTGTAAGAAACAAGTAATGGACGGTTTTGGCTTGCAAACTAGACTCGAGTTTCGCTCTTACTATAGCTCATCAATAGATGTGATCAAATGTGAATGATGTTCAATCTGAAATAATCTGAATCCCCGAAATTCATATCCATCTATGTACATTTCTCAGTTGGTTCGATGAAGTCCGTCACTTCAACCTAACTGAGAAGTTCCTGATCGCGAGGTTATTGTGTCTGCAATCAAGTCGATCGGGCAATCTGAACGCCATTCACACAAGGTTACGGTTGAGTCTCTAGATAAAATTGATCGGCCGTACCTAGTGTGAGTTCACTGATGTTGTCGATAATACGCTAGTTTCACAAACACGAGGGTCGGAATTCAAATTCCGTCTCGGACAAGGATATGTACTACTGATGGGCTCTAATAAGAGCGAAACTCGAATCTAGTGCTCTGTTACGAAATGGGTTGGCTGTGAAGCTTATCTCAATGTGAGGACTGTGGTCGGATGTGGGTGGTGTTCAATCTGGACTAGAGAGAAAACATGAAGAGATCACATGCAGTGGTTGGTAACCCTGACACACTTCACAATGTCGGCGAACTCATTTAGTTCGGAGACTGTAAAGGTAAAGCTCTCGGCGAATTGGCTCGAGCTGGGCAGCCAGCCACTGTGCAGTTGTGTGATAGACGAACCGCACATGTGTTAGCTTGGTTTGAGTGGTGTATCTTGCCTATAAACCTTTGGAAAACTGTGCAAATGAAGGACAATAGAGCCTGTTGGCTTTAGTGCACCAAACTCAGCTTCTTTTGTGGTGTCATCCTTTCCGATTTGTCTCAAGCAGTCAGTAATCTATCCCTCAAACACAGTCTTGTCGTTCTTTGTTCTTTGGAATTCGATTTCACCTGACAAAATCGCTTTTATCTCATTAATATAGTCAAACTTATCCATCACAGTTATGCTAATAGTTATCCGGTCTTGTGAGTAAAATATCCTAGTGTATTTGCAGCTCTTCCAAGGCTGATAGATGTTTCAGAGTAACAGGCGTGTGTTGAATTAGTTAGGTTTTACGGCAACTACAACCATTATGCAAAAGACTGTTTCATGAAACATCCCTGTTGACCACTGCGCCATCGACCTCATATTAGGTACGGCCGACTTATAATACCTGAACACTTAACCACTTTCACTTGTGAGTTCTGCATAATGATTGTGATTGTTATGACGTTTTTGACCAATCAAATATCTTGGTTCCTGTTTACTATCTTTTTTGATTGTTTTATCTGGTCGATGAATATAGAAGAGATTCTAGTAAAAAATATCACGGCTCCGGCTGAATTCGAGCCAGCGACAGAAACAGCACGCCCGTTGACGAATGATAGATAACGTGATTGTCGTGCTCTGTGTCTGCAAAGTCAAACAAAAATGTTGTAAAGTAGCAGCCGTTGTTGATGCTGAAACTGTCATCCAATTCAGCGTAAACCCTAACCTGAGCTGAAGTGTGCGAATGAAGCGCCGACATTATGTTCACATCCTTGGTCAGTACACCCCTGAGTTTAAGCTACTCTAGATCGATGCACTGAATCGAACACATCTTTACAGTTGGAGCAAACGACAATTTTTGGTCGATGGTACTTGTGACTCAATTCCGGAATTTGGTGAAACGTAAAAATGGATCAGAACATCCTCATCCTGGACGGATTCGTGCCAGATTTTCTTCGTAATGCCTGTATCTCGAGCTGCAGTAAGTTGACGAAATATAATGAATGCCAGAACCCTAATAAGGCCTAGGGTCGAATTAATTTCCCTGTGGTTTTCGTGAGAGCTTCTGACCCCTTTCTTGAATAGAAAAGCTGTGATGGAGTAGCCCCAACCTAGTTGGATGATTTTCGTCGTCCACACGATTTGAAATAAGTCAAAGCTTCTACTCACGCCTCCCCGTCTTCTTTGAAAAGTGTTGGTACGAGATCATCTGGGCCAGCGGTCCCATTGTGTTTGAGAGCTGAACCACGGTTGCGGACCTCAGTTTTAATGGGTGGTCCTAAATCTACTTACCTGGGCGCCGCATGCATATTTGTGGCGGCAACACAATGGAGGTAGAAGGCCAGCTTACTTGATCCCCAAAGTGTGTCTGCCCAGCACTCTAACTTTTTGGGCTTATTATAGATGAGTGTGTCATCTGCCATCTGCTACGTTTCAAGGTCCCACTAATTTTCCTCCCAAACTGGCTAAATGAACTGCCAGGGAGAATGTTCCGCCTAGCTCCTAACAGCTCTAGAGATTTCCTTAGAATCTAGTATTTGTTTAACCCACGAACCACTGTGCCGCATGCTGTAGTACCTGCTTCATAAATGGCTTGTAAGATCCGGATTCAACAGCCATTGGGATTGTTGAGGCGAGAATTCCTATGACTGCTTTCTAAGCTGGTTTGGTACTTTACCGACGGTATGGGCAATTTCTCAATAGCCAGCCGTCGGTGGGAACGTTGGTCTTAACTGAACCTATCAGACGTATAGCACAAAGCCTACTGTTAACAGGAATCTTATTTGTCAATATGGCTGCAGTCGTCGTGTTGGGAGTTATACCTACTCCAGCCTGGCCTGCAGTAGAAACCTTGGAGTCACCCGAAGTGTATAACTAGTATCGTGTAGACAATGTGAAAGCTGTTAGTTCCATACGATTACTACTCTCCTGAATTCCGGTTTATGAAACGCAGCAGGCAGCGACATACGACGAGTTTAACGTGTATGCGAGATCGACTTGTTGACCTATCTGTTTTAGTGTGTGAACATTGAAAGCACCTATTCTGATTCGCATTCTAAGTCTAAGCAAAGGACAAGTGAGGCCTGAAGCTGGATGGTAAGAGATGCGATTTACCGACATAGTGTTACTATGATTAGCTATATCTGTTGTGGGACCTGTGGAGTAACTATCAGAAATGGGGGTCTAAAGGAGCCCGAGGACTATATTTGATAGAACAGTGGGGAAGGGTCAGCAAGAGCGTGTTTTCGCCTATCCACCCTGCCGTATGCAGTAGTTAGGGTTACCGGGTATATACTGCGAGACGGCTGATGCAGTATGGAATTACTCGTGTTATGATTATTCATGGTTAGGTGTGGGCTTAGATACTGCGAGGAAGGCCAGACCTAGAGAGGAGAACGATTAGGGTTCTCAACCAATGCCTTTGACTGAATTGCCTGTACCACAAGGCAGCGAGTGAGTGGCAGTATACCTGAACTGGTACTTTTTCCAGAAACAGATGCTAACCTTCTTTCAACTTCCAGTCTGGAGGACCAGGAGACTGGTTTATTAGACCTCTACCTATTGACCTGCCTGTCAATGTGATCGTCACACCGTCCAGTTTAGCCCAATAGGTCATCGGGATGCGCAACCTGTCACACTGCCTCAAGGTCAAGTTTCGTTGTGACGAAAATATTGGGTGGCATCTATCGAAATGCTGAGATCGTCACTTATTTCAAACCGATTAGCTCACCCTCTCGCGGCAAGACGTAAATAGAACTGTGAAATGAAATGGTCATGTGGCAACGAGTTCACACCTCGATGAATGATTAGTCTTCCCGTTGACTGCAATGCCACCCGCTCGACAGCCCATATCTGTTTCTCAAAACACCTGGGTCTCAGTTTATTCAGCCCCAACGCTACTGCTTGAGAGTGCTGTAGCAAATTGTGGTGAAAATTTTGTCTGGTTTCGGTAATTTGTTCATTTAAAAAATCTTTTGTTATGCAAGGTCTATTCGAACAAAATTCATCTTTAGGTTTTCCAGCCGTACGTTTCTGTTAAGAAAAGTGATTTCTGTCGAATTGATTGTAAGGAAGTTACTGATGACGAATGTGACGGCTATATAACCTTGCCATGGTATGTTCATTTGCATGTGTGTTGAGAACCTCTCGTCTAATTTAATCATGTTTTATTGTCATCCAGCGAGAGATGGGCCTCAAAAAGACCCATGCTCTTTTTAAATTCTAAGCTGAAACCTTTCTTCCTTATACATTTGTTTGTAATGAAGTAGAGATAAATAGGTCATCTGAATTTTTCGCATACACGTTTGAGATTCTTTTATCTCAACCTAATCATCTGTGTGTTTCGTTTTGTTTCCAGCGAATATGTTCGACATCTTCGTGACATTTTGCAAAAGGCGTTTGAAGGGTGCCCTGCTGAACGTTGGTTGTCTACTGGATTACAATACTCGCTACTCACCGCTGGTGAACAACAACTAGTTGATGTCGCAAAATACCTTCAGTTTGACACAGTTTCGTCCACGGTTACTTTGAATGAACGACAACTTCAGAACTGGTGTCTTTGTCTTCTTCATGCACTCAGAAACTATGTTAACACATCCGTACCCCAATCATCTATACTCCCCGGATCGAAATCAAAATCCACAGATCTGTTAGATCCGAACGAACGGATGGCACGTCATTGTCTAAGTTTGTTTCGTTTTTCGTGTTCACGGGGTGAATTCAATCAAAATATCAGCCAAGTCTTCGAAGTGGAGGAGTGCCTTCTGAATGCATCTGCGTTTTTGTCGTCCGTAGCCGGCTTTGTTCCGAATGCTGGACAAAACTTCCCCACCGTACCTTTTCGTCTTCGTTCTTTGTGGACGCGTTCAGAAAACAATTTTAAACGTCGCCGGTCCTTGTTCTCGGTCGCTCTGCTGTGTGTCTTGGAGAGTTTTCGACATTCTCATAGCAGCCGTCGCAAATTTCTCGAACTTCTCAAATCGGACGCATTGTATCGCACTGGTGGTTTCTTCCTTTTGGACGCATTCACCACCGCTGGCTGTCTTACACAAACTTGCTATCAATATTTGGCGACCAAAAATGATCATTTACTTCCTGTAGAAGTCTTAGACCGTACGTTGGAATTGTTACTTCAAGCAGCATACGAACAACACTCATTTGCCTGGCTTACTTGCGCTTTGTGGTCTAGTCATTTTGTCGAAGACCATGGGTACAGATTGTCGATCAGTCGGTTGAGCGCTACTGACAACTGGACTGTCTTGCACAGTCTGTTCCGCATTCCACGCCCTTCAGCCAGCAATCATAGTAGCACGGGAAGAATAACTGGCTGTAACAGTCAGATTGCCGTCGAGCTGTTTCGTGTTTGGCTTTTGCGCTTTGCAACTTCACACTGTCCAGCCAGCCATACTGTAGACCTCTATCAAGATCTGGCCACAGGTTGGTATCGTTTAGAGTGTGAATTGACCACAAACATGTTAGATGATCGTTGGGAACTTCCGCCCATTCTACAGCCCTTATTGCCAAGCTTTCAGTCTCTGTTGTACGACCGAATTTCACAGCACTGTTCTGTGAACTTTATCAAGGTTTCTACGAGGTTGTTGAGGTACCACGATGGTGTTCCCTATATTTACCTACCTGTGGACTCTTGTGTAGGGGATATCTTGAGTCCCTTACTCGCAACGAAAGATTTGAACTACACGGTTTCTTTGTGCGAGCGAAATTGGTGGTCATTATTTCTACGTTCATGGATGTTTCCCGACGCCTCTGGTCCTGTTTGCCAACGCACGCCCAAAACTTTGATCTATGGGCCTGATGTGGTTTCTTCAGATGTGCGTTTAAGCTTGTGCTACGCGGTTCTAAGGTCCAAAGTTCTGATACTGAATCCTCCCACTAACTTAGACCCGTTTACGTCCTGTCCTTTGATCGAATCGCCTCATCATACGAAAACGGCTGTTTCCAAATTTGAACAACCGACTTTCACTGATAGACTGCAACTCGTTTCAAGGGCATTCTCCATTGCTGCGAGTAGACAGAAAACAGCACATCTGCTTGTGAATGGTTGTTTTTCTTCTGGCTCAGATCTGTTGACTATTATTAAAGAACCCTTATCTAGTGATCTTCCAAAATCACTAACCACGCAGTTACAAACACTCTGTTGGGATGCCGTATACAAGTGCCTATGCACTCGTGCTATGACTGCCCTGCCGAACATCGACCTCAATCGTTTTAATCAAATGGACTCTTACAAACTTGATACAACTCGACGTTTGGCTCGTACCAACCTATCCTTGGGACTTTGTTTAGCATTGCATGCCCAACTGCCTCTTAGAGATGCATTGTACTGTCGATTGGCCAGTCTGTTTTTGGATGTATCACTTCTGACCAAAGCAGATCAAATGGAAATTCAACAACTGGTTGACTGGGTGTGCAAGTCTTCGGACGCTTGTTCACACTTCGTCAATTGGTGCGAAACGTTTTTGTACCCATCCATCGAAGACGTGGAAAAAATGAATTTACTGTTTAACATTCTCTCATCTTCGGTCTCAGAATCTTCTTCATTTGCGAGCATACCTATACGTGTACACAAGCACCTGCTTTTCCTCATCAAATCAGATACATCATGTGTCCATTTGTTACAAGATGTAAGCTACGCTAATCTGGTATCATTACTTCGAACTCCGTTGCATAACGCTTCCGAATTCGGTTCTTTTGCGGACCACCCGCTACTTCCGTTTTTGATTTCTGAGCCAGTGGTATGCATACTGTCGAAAGCGTTGAGTTTGTTCGCCAAATCTACCACTACGGCGGCATTGTGCTCCGGTGATCTGTACGCGATGTATGGCCTACAGAAATGCACCAATTTTGAATCTTGCGAAGCGTATCGGAAACAGTATGGCTCGCTTATGTCCTTGTTGTCACAAATTGCTCCTGCGGAAGATCATTCCTCTTACAGACGTCTTCTCGGTTGGGTGAAACAACTGATGTTCAGAACACATGCCAAACTTTTGAAAGTCGATCAGCGCCGCTGGTTGCTAACAGAGGTTATCCAGTTCCTGGAACAGTAAGTGGACATGTTCCCTATGTCTTAGGTTGTCATAGCTAATACTCGTCCCCTGTTTACTATGGTTATTGATACCTGTTTGTTGCGTAGTCATTTCTGGTTTATAAAGAAAGGAGAAAGTGAAAGAGAACTAAATTTACGGAGCATGTCGGCTTAACTTCAAACCGTTCACTCAGTTTTCTTACATCTTGCTAACAAACAACCGAATTTTGTATAGAAGGATGACGACTTCCTTATAAGTTGAGTATTTTTGCGTTTCAGCTAATTTAATTAAGTAATATCGACGTTCAGGTCACTTATCCGGGCCAGTTGTTATTTCCCCCAACGTTGTATGCAGTACACACCTGACCTGCTGGCATCTGCGAATTTTTCTGCAGCAACTTATATTTTATCCGTCACGCTTCCTAAACTTTGCACTACAGATGTTCACAGTGCTTCGTTTACTTGATTTCGCATTGGTGTCACCAAAATGGTTAGTGCTTTGCCGATCCAGTCTCGCTGATACTCATCATACGATTGACAGCATTCTTGTCCGGGTTAATTTATCACGGTAACTGAAACCAAATCACGCTGGCGTACATGTCACTACCGGTGACTTGTGTTGCACCACTTGGGGTACCATACACACCCCTTGTACCTAGTGCATGTAATCCAGAAGCAATATGACCACTGAGTGAATGGGATTTCGAACATTGTCCCGCACCTTGCTGGATTGCAGACGCCTGCTCGCAATCACGTTCGTCCGCCCGTTCCAGATTCATTAAAAAACCGACACGAAAAATATACCTTTTTTAATTATCCGCGTCTGTCAGTTTGGTTGGAAACGTTCCATATTACTGATATCAGCATTCAGCCCAAATATTCACTTCATTATGCGCGAGGCTCAGAACGTATGGCTTATGGAGTAGGTCGTAGCTTGAAGGTGTTTACTGTACTCGTACAATCTGATGAATCATTACCGGTTACTCAATGTTGGTTTACGAGCACAATTCTCGAACTGTAACGATCGTATTAATGTTTACAGTGAGGGTCCACATGTGAACCTTAGCCACATCTTCAGTTGGTTGCAAGTTGTCAAGGTTTTCTAAATCTATTGAGGAAATATTTATTTGAATAACTCATGGTTGCAGCTGGATTACATCACCTGTTTCCGATACTTAGGTAATGAGTGAGCCAGTAGCACTGTACTTTTTGTCTAGTTTCTTCGTGCCACGATATATAGACATCTACCACTAAATTGTGCAGCTCAGTTCAACTCACCAGTTCGCCCAACTATTTTGTCTGATGTTTTCTACCAGTTCACATGCAGCTGCAGTGACAGTTACATAGGCAGGGCAGACTGACAACTATCTCAGCGAGTTTCAGAACACGTCCCTAAGTAGTTAAAATACCTGGTGACACAACGTTCCCGATGAACCTGTTTCTGGAAATCGGTTGTTAGACAGCTTATGACAACAGGTTACCAAGTTAACCTACTTCGCTCACTCGAAATATGGTTACGCAATCAGAACCCGAGACTGTTGGTCTTTGACGAAGCTATGTTGATCAGACCTCTCTAGCCGGTGTTGTGTGCACAGAATTGGTTGAAGCAACCCATCCGATTGTCGTGATGTTGATGAGGTAATACCTGGTGAGAATGTATGCCTATCCATGCCACGCCTGTCTTTATTAGTCTATCGTATATAACCTATATGTCTTGCGTTTGTGGCAAATGACAGTAAGGGAAATGTCACCAGATCACAGTGTATGTCTTCCTTCTCCTCTGATGCAGCTTATCGTGACGCCTTGAATTAACGACGTATTCAATCGTATGAAGTGCCTTAGACACTTTATTGATAATGTCTATTCTTTAATATTGGACCACAGACTGCGTGTTTGAATCCCTTATACTTTGTAAACAACTTGGTAGCATTTAGCTCGTGCCTCGTCATACGAGGGTAGCTAGTGTGTATTGTTTTGTCCTGCGACCGGATGAGCAACCCTTGGGCTATCCCACGATGCTGTTTCTAATTTAACGACTCTGACCATTCTTTCCGTTTTCGCTTCAGGCGTTCTGTCGGTGCGAGTGCTCATGCGGCAAGAAATTCTGATCGCTTGGATACTTTAAAGCGTGTGAGCATGTATCTTGTTCAGTTCGACCTTGTTGTGAGCCAACTGGGTAGCGTCTGCTTTCCAAAATGGTCTGGTCATCAGGCGTTTGACAACGAGCACCAGTCCGTAGACGAAACAGAACTGCCCACAGGATTTTACGCTGCGCTTCTTGTTATTGATCCTGATGAGCCTTTGTTGACAGTCGATTTGATAAATCACCTAATCGATGTAGTTTGTCTTACGCAGTCGGATTCGGATGTCGATCAGCTGTCATCCACATTGCTTAATAAGATTGAATGGCTCACACATAATCTCTCCCTATGTTTGCGGGTGATGAACGTGAGCGGCCAAGTGAGTCTACTGTGACATTTCCTTGAGTTTTATAGGCATTAACTGATATTCTACGACCTGAATACCGAACAGCTATTCACGTCAATCTCAGATTGCTGAGCAATGTATTTTTTGTGTGGTTCTTGTGCTTTATGTTACTTCCTCATCTGATTATCATAGGTAGCTTACTGGTAATAGCTTCTGTTGACTGAATAGGAATTATCGGCCTTCCGCTTCGGTGGTCATTTATTAGAACACATAAACTTGGTTTACTGTGGGCAGACCGATGCTGTGCCAGTATTCGTTCTGTGATTACTTCTGCGTTAAATAAAAAAAATACATTCTCTTGTTCTTCGTAGGTATTGCATCTATTTTTCAAATTGACCGAAGTCGATCAGCCATCACTGATTGGCCTTTAAACGAGCAAGCATCCACCGCTGCCCCGAAGGGATTGATAGATGTTTTTGGAAATGATTAGTCTCAGTCACCACCAGCCAAACAGTGGACAGCCGTTTCGACTTCGATGGATTTTATCAGCACCAGACAAGCCGAGGAATCGAACCTACGACCCCTGAGCAAGCGTTAGATTACTGTCCAGAAAAGGAACGACAACAGTTAAGTAAAGTAGTTCACATACATTCCTGTAGCCGTGATGGTTGCAACCCCGTAGTCTAGTGGACAGCCGTTTGGACGGCAATCTGACGCTTTTTCACGGGTTGTGGGTTCGATTCCCCAGCGTGTGTGGTGTTTATGAAACTCAGCAAGGTCGAAACAGCTGACCACCACTGGTGATCACTGGGACCAACTGTTTGCAAAAGATCCAGAATTTGGCGAACAAACATGCTGCGCAAACTACTTAGTCCGCTGAACATTTCTTACTCCTGTGGATGGTGCTATGTCTCCGGATCAAAGATCGAAACATATATCCACTACCTCGCTGGTGTTCACGGGGACAAACTATTTGCATATATTCTATTTGTTTGTAGTTTACTTCAGTTTGTCTAATTGCCAGATGTTTATTACTCAGTCGATGTTCTACATTATCACTCGTGCGGACTGTTTGTACATGTGTGACCTTTTTTTCAGTGGAACACCATTTTATTCTTTATCAGTTTAGTTTGGCTTTATGATTCAGGTTGAGTAAGGATAGTTTGTTTTTCTCCTCAGCCGATACTCCTAATCTTGTCAAAGGTTTGATAATACAGTGTGTGATCTGTACGTCTTTTCACAACTTAGACAAGGACCAAACTGGGAATTTGGAACTTATGGGACGTTAGTAGGAAGAAGATCTGTTTAAGTTTCCCGTGTATATAAACCATCAGTGGGATCCTGTTCTCGTTTTTATACGAAACTTAACTCAAGCGATCGAAATCAGGATTGTCCCACTCTGGCCTCATAAAATTGATTGCGAGATGAACAACCTCAAAACATAGCAGTCATCTTTATGGACATTGAAACAGCCATTGTTGTAAAGGGTAAGAGAACTGTCTTTTAATTCCATACGCTTGCGGTAGAATTTGGACTGTTTCATTCAGGAGTGGTTTCGGTATTTCTCTTTAATTTTTTTATATACTGCAACTGACGTCAACTTCATTTGTATCGGTTATTTCTTCAGGACCAGTTGAATCTGATAACCAGAGCTACTAAGTTGTTGGAAATTCCGTTGCCATCTCCATTTGAACGTGTTCTGGACGATTGGCTGAAAGCTGAACAGATAGCTCCCACATTTGCCGCCATCTCCTCACACTTGGTTGCGTTCGTTCGGTCTTGTGTTGAGGCTCCACAAACGGGCAGCGATATTCCACGGATTAATCAGCTCCTCGGTGCAATGCTTTGTGACCCTCGCATTCGACGGGTATATGGGTACCAGTTTTGGAGTATATTCAAACCCACCGAGAATCATGCATTGTTTGAGAGTGAACAACCATGCGGATTGGCTGTCTTACAATCTGCTGTGCTTTTTTTGACCGCGCAACCCGGAGCTTTCACAAAGTCAGATGCAGTTGCTGTCTTTATACGAAATTTATCAACGTTGTCTTCTGATTTCAATGTGGATGCTGCTGTGGAAAGCTTGCTAGAAGCGTGTGTACCGTCTGTCACTGATGAGCTAACGAAACCGAAGCCGACTGATCGGGCTGTAATATCCAGTGTGTCTGATTTCATTCAGACAGTGATTGAACTTACTGAGCTGCTCTTCAACGACGATGCTGTTGCTGGTGAGTTGTTTTTACCTTTGACTCAATAGTGTGATTTCCTGTGCTCCAGTCAGCGCTTTTTTCGGCCAGCGACCTGTCTTGTGTGTTTTAATTGGTTTAGTCCCATAGGTGACAACCGTTGGATATTCTTTAGCCAGAATTGCAAAACTCCAATTGAGTAACGAACCCAAATTTCAACGTTAAAATGACAAGACTACTGTATGTCACAACACATTCAGCCTTCAATATGTAAGTATACACACATATATATATGTGTATATGATTATGTCTAAAGGGTGAACATTGAGTATTTATTGTGGCGTTTCCAATCCACATTTGGATCAGTTTTTAAACAAAATGACGATGGAAAAATTACAGTTAGGTCACTGGCTCGTTAGTATGTTTAACTGTCTATCGCTTGTGGTTGTATCAATGTGACCAGTAGGGTGTAGTGAGTATCGGGGTCGATGTGTCTGTTGAAAGCATTATGTGAGAATATATAGAAGATGTATATACCGCATCTGAAAGCCCGTATTTACTAAGCTGTCGTTACTGTGCCCCAAGGCAGACCTGTTCGGAAATAACTAACAGCCTAGCGAGGGTTCTCTGCGGTTTCGTGCTGTTACTAGCCGCCACGTAAATGATACTTGCTAGTTCTGACGATGGTTGAGTCTCTGTCTTCCTCACTTCTCACTATATTAATTACTTATATAAGTGTATTGCTGGAGATCCTGCATGGACGGATGTGTACTTATGTTCCTTGTTGATGACACTTTACTTTCATTCAAAGTTCGTGTGTTTGTTTGCAAGGTGTAGGCTCTTTGATATTAAACGTTCAAGTTGTTGGGATAATGCCACGATTAACCCAAAAATGTTTTTTCTATTCTCAACACTGTATGAACCTCCCCACGTTGTGAGCCTACGCTTGAACATTATAAATACGTTGGAGTTTTCCAGTGTATTTTGCAAACCCTTGGCTGAAGGTTCCCTGCCTTCTTTCATTTGCGGTAGTACGTGCGTCGTCGTATAGGCCGTGATAATGTGAATCGTTAGTGCGACCGTCGTAGCTAAGCCGGGTTATAGTGAACGCCGGACGTTAGTAATTTTTCATCAATTGTCAATCCACGCGGTTCATAACAGATTTGGTGACGGAGTTTTCGGATTCATCGCCTCATCATGTCCTCCGATCCAGAATTGAAGCAAATACGATTGATGGAGCTCATCACTACACGGTTTGCTACAATGGGGTCATCTGTGCCTTCCGTTTATCCGCCGCCCGTGGATCACATGGCCAAGAATATCCATGAATTCCTGTATGATCCTAATGCCGGTGTATCATTCGATTCGTGGTACAAGCGTTACGAAGACGTTTTCACAGTCGAGTTGGCCAATCGAGACGACGAGACCAAGGTGCGCCTGCTTCTCCGGAAACTTGGTCCGGCCGACCACGTCCGTTATTCGAACTACATTCTCCCTGGCGAGCCGCGGACACCGTAGAAAAACTGAAGAACATATTCGGGGATACCTGTTCTCTATTCAACGCCAGGTTTCAATGTCTCCAACTGGTCAAACGTGACAATGACGATTTTGCCACATACGCTGGTTTGGTCAATCGTGAATGCGGTTGGTTCAAACTCGGTTCACTCACTGAAGCTCTATTCCGATGCTTGGTATTCAGCTGTGGTCTCCAAGCTCCCAGCTACGCTGATCTTCGAACGCGGCTCCTGACCATGATCGATCAGCAACGCGAACGAAACTGGAGAAGATGGCCGACGAATGCGGTCGACTGATCAACCTGAAACGTGACTTCGCGATGATCCAGAACCCGGACCGAGCCCCACTTTCGATGCACATGGTTTCCAAGCCCCAGTCTCCTACGAGAACCGGTCAAGCCAGCCACGACAAGCCTCCTTCTGCTTACCGTTACTGTGGTGCGTGGCACTTCCACAGGTTCTGCACCTTCCGGCAACATCGCTACCAGAAATGCCACATGGTCGGGCACAAAGATGGGCTCTGCCCGAAACGATTGGCGGTCCGGGGCAAGCCTGCCTCGGACCCAAGATTCAAGCACCATGGCAAACCGGTTGGCAGATCATCCAGTCTGCTGGCCACTTTCAAAGTCAATGTCGCGGAGAATCGCAAGTTCGTGTCGGTCCACATCAACGTTCGTCCGTTTCGTCTACAACTGGATACAGCCTCCGACGTCAGTCCTCCGACATTAGTAATTTTCACCAGTTAGGTCTCTTTCTTGTTTATGTTTGTATGACAGTTAAGCATTAGTGTAAACCACCGACTCGCTGGTCTTTCTGATAATTCAATACTTGTGTGTCTAAGTAGACTGATTTCGCAGCGCAGTTTTTGGCTCGTTACCGATCGCTTGCTTCGTTGATTCTTCGACATCTGTTTGAAAATCCACGCGGTAACAGCTCGTCCAACTGCTTCACACGAAACGTACCTATTCAAAGGTCACAATTATTAAGGCTCATCGTACACCTAAAATCCGGTCTCTGTCTTCAAGATTACCTCATAAAGCGTTAACACTGCTTTAGTTTTAAGCAGTACATCACACCACATTACTGATAAGTAATTTCTGAGTTTCCCGTGAGGCCTCGTATTTCTAATGGCTTGGGGGGCGAGGGAATGCTGTTTCTGTTACAGGTTCCAGTCCAGCCAAAGTCCAGATTTTCATTGTTAAGTCTTTCAATCTCGGCTTATTTGACCTTTTCTTCACGTTCTGCCAGAGGCACTCTGTGTTTTTCTTTACTCATTTGGCATCAAAGAGGGTAGTTTTTTCTCTCTTTCATTTCTTCAGTAACGATAGGAAACATCGCTGTATGCTAACGTTTCACTATTGAAGAGGTTAAACCAAATGTTAGCAATTAGCGATGTCTTGTGTTATTGGTAAACTGTATTAAGAAACTTCTATGCTTCACATTTTTCTGATGTATGGAACATTGGACAGTTTCTTCAACAGCTGTCTCGTTGATCATTAACACAACTGACTTAGGGAGATTGGACCATTCATGCCCTGTATCCACTGGCCACTGATCCGTTCTCTGAAACAGAAGGCTACGAAGCACTTCAACTCTAGAATGCCACAGTGCGCTCTGGCCAGATGACCTTTCTACAGCTCTGTTCAGAGTCGTTGTGGTGTGCTCACTCTGCAGCTAGCTCACTTTATGTAGGTGGACTGTCGTCTCGGGAATCTATTCCTGAGATCCGGCACACGGTTACTCTTAAACCTATTTTAGAAAAAACCTCAAGTAGTCCTTGCTGTAACTTTCAAGATGTAAGCCTAATTTGTACCGTGTCGAAGTTCCTAGTCACCATACTTTTTCACCGGATTCCTCCGTTTCTTTGTATTCAAATAGGAGAAGAGCCAGTAGGTTCCTGCCCTTGCTGTGATTAAATCTATCAATTGTCCACCCTTCATCAAACAGTAAAACATTTTTGCCGCTACCGCAGATCAGTGTTGGTTATCTTCTCGGAAATTTGAAGGGCGTTCAGTTCTGTTGATAGGCCTGATCCTGCTCCTCAAAGGAATATGCGTCATTTTTAATGAGCTCATTCAGACTTATCCTTAAAGCGATTTTGGGAGATGAATATTCCGGTAATGCCAAACTTCCTTCAGGTGGCAAATGTCGTTACTTGAATTATGCTAATGAAGTCTTTGTAATCCATGCTATCCCGCCGGCAGTTCAAGACGCCACACTTACCTGGGTAGTATCATCTCATCAGCCTGAAATATTCCTGACAAGGTGTACACGAAGATAGCGAAAGTACGTAATGCGTTTGCTAACCTTCGTCATTTTTGGCGTCACGAAGACGTCCGTTTATCGATTACTGACACGGTTTGCCATGCTTGTGTGCGCTTAGTTCCTCTCTGTTTGAATTGGAGACTTAACTCATTCCTGCTGATGTTGCATTGAGACTCTTGGTATTCGACCACGATCGTCTCCATCAGTTGACCAATATCAATCTTGTTGACTGTGTAGGCAACACGACAGTTTGTCGTCGTGTATTTGGAGATAACCGAACTAAGGAAAATGCAGTTTTCGCTAGTTAGGTCACGTATTCCGTATGCTGACAGAGCGTCTGCCGCACCGTACATTGTTCGGCGTGAATGCTGCTAGTTGGAAGAAACCGTGAGGCGGCCAGACAACGGCGTGTTCACAGGTTGTGAAAGCCCTGACTATCCACCTGAGCATGGTTGGTAGGTACGATCTCCCCAGTTTAGGAGTTCGCGACTGTCCACACCGCTGGTTATGGATGCTTTCTGACATGACAGTCAATAGTGAGCATGTATCTATTCTCCTCTCTTTTTTGAAGCTCCACCGTGTACGTATTTGTGCTTCTTTATTACTCCGCAACTTCGTGGACCATTGTCATCACCAACGACAGCTTGATCCATAGTACCTATGGGTACCGTCCAAGGCTTGAAATGATGAGACGATTTAAGTAGGTGCGCGATATCAGTTTGTCGATGTAGATTATGCCTTGTTCCCCAAAAACCTAAAGTACTAGTTGAAGTTTGCACTCTTTGGCGACGGTGTCCTACTGAACGATTTTGCCGGCTCGGTTAGTTGCATCAGTGTTGATTGATGTCTCAGTGAATTGATAGGCACCTGCAGTTCAGAAGTCAGAATGGGATTTGTCAACCTTCACTACCTGTAATGATGGCTATACATGAGCCTGTCTACGATCAGATGCGTGTTCTTACTATCCGTGCGATCTGTTGCGCTATACAGTTGTGGCTCATCTTACTATGACTCAGAGTGTTTGCCGAATATCCGCATGTACGCACGAGTGCTCGTATATGGTAGAATCACCATCTAAGAAACCAAACTGTCAGACAGTGGATCCTCAAATACTGTCGTACCTAACACGACCCACTGTGATTATCAATTTGGTTTTTCCAGACACTGTTTCTATGCTATCCTGCTGGTTAACTTGTCGAGCCTCATTTTCAGAACCCTAATTACACCAGCTGTCCAACGAATTGGCACCCAGACATCGAGCAGCAGACTTCTGCCTACTCAATACTTTTCTCTGTGACAGCAAGGCCGATCGAAACAGAACAATAAACAACGTCATCGACTATGAATATGAATGCATGTGAGCCGTATTAACCCAAGCCCGATCAAGAGAACAGAGAAAACGCGACCTTTGAGATAGTAGTGTACTGGTACTCAAACGAGAAACGAAATACTAGCACTGGACCTCAGCGTTTACAAACAGCTTATGACCTCGATCTGAACCGTAGCAATAGATCTAGCAAAAGATCAGTGCAACAATAATCGGCAAACTAAGAGTAAGGCGGTTAATATTATTTTTGATAATAGTGACCGGAAAAATCAGGTCAAAATTACAAAGTATTTTTCCGGAATATCTCGGAATTTGACCCGTTTCTCCCTACACTTGTTACATGCTGTGTGACGTCATGTCTATATCTGTACTTGATTTTGTGATAAATACATGTACATATGTCTTTATAATTCGTAGAAATGGTTAAAAATTCCCAGGGTAGTCATCGGAAAACAACAGTGTAGCGAACAAGCTCGTTTTTGGTTATTCATCATCAGGCTAATTACATAACAATTTATATGAAACAGAGTTGTCAGGGCGAAACGGACAAAAACAAGTAGCTAGTTTGGGTGAGGTCAGACA
>JTDE01022078.1:0-19663 GCA_014338405.1 Paragonimus skrjabini miyazakii
CACACCCTATAAGTACTTTTCCCTTGTCGCCTTGGTCGCGCACGTTTTGGGGCGGAACAAAGCTCTTTTTTTGTCCGCGTCTTTTGGCTTGTCTTGGGAGCGAATATGGGAACAGTCGCAGTACTTTTCGGGACCGAGATCTTCGTGTGAATTATTAACGGGAGGAGAATCCGAATTCTGCCAAGCGCATTACAATAGCAAGATCGAACCAGCGTATTGCTTAGGAAGGTTTACAACAGAAAGATGCTGCTCTGTCGTTGTATATGTAGGACGGCGTTTCGAAGATGGAAAACAACTGGCACAGACAGCACATTAGTGTTCGAGAAGACATGTCAAGGAATGCAAAAGCATAGGGAAGACTACAATACTCATCGGTTACAGTATAGTGGTAACGATCGTGGCTCACTGGTGGCTGCGTTTCTCTGAGGTTTATAATTAGCCTCCCAGAAGGTTGGGTTGTTTCTATAAGTTTATGGAAATGACGGTGGAAACGGGGTTTTAAGTAGCACATTTATTGATAACACTGCGTACCCAGTCCCTAGAGAATAGGAGATTACGAGAACTCGAGATGCATCGACCGAACTACATCGGGATAGCACAATAATTCTTCAGGTTCTCAATCGGGCCCGGCTGTGGGTAGCCACAGTAACTGCGAGAAATGGCTTCAACAGCTTGGTTGTCTTTCCTGAGACGCTAAGTGATATTCCAACAAGGAGAAAGCCCGATGCTCCAGGGCATCATTCAATCCTTCTTTACTTTTCCTTTGTATGTTTGATGGAACATAACTGCGACTGACCACTCATCAGTTACCGGACAAAAGTGTCGTCCGAGGAAGTAGTGTCTTCACTTCCGAATGACTTTTATCATTACATACGCTTCTTATTTAACTGAACAGTAGTACTCCTCACTGTTAGATGGTGTTCAAGAAGAGAAGACAACCGGTTCACCCTTCTACTTGAGTGTAGAAGTAATGAAATCATCGGAAGTATCGGTTTCAACGGCCAAAGGAACCATCCAGTCAGTTGTAACTACATCAGACTTTTCCAGGTTTTCAAGGACGATTCGAACGTCAGCTGTTAACAAGAATGCTCTGTTGTGTACCAGAGGATGTCTCTTGTCAGAATACCGGGCGATTCATTAGGATCAACAGGCAAGCATCCCTACAGTTTACTGTTGTGATTTCATATTCTTGGCGTGGACTCGATTTCGGTGAGGTTCGAGACGATCAGGATCCGACTTAATAACTCGATGAAACATCTCGTACCCCAGAAACTTAATGCAACTGGGAGAAATCATTTTTGGAATCACTAAAAGTCATTCTGGAAGCTTGGACCATTTCCAGGAAGTTCAGCAGATTCTTATCTTGTTAATCGACAGTTTTCCCACATATTGTAACATTGTCGTTATATGCAAATATATCTGGAAGCCCAGCTTTTGTTATCAGTTCATCCATTATGCGCTAGAAACATGCAACTGCATCAGTGACACCAAATTGAACGCGGCGAAATTCATACAGATTCCCACAAGCCTCGCATACATCATTTTTTTAAATGGTGTCTGATTATATGCCATTTTTAAATCCAATATACCGAGTATCTCATTTTGTGCAGTTTTCACGGCTAGTCCATCATTCTTTGGAAGAGGATAGGTATTCAGGAAGGTAAGTCGGCTGATCACTAAACTGTAATCAATAACCTTTTTCTCTTCTGACGTTCATTGGAAGTAACGAGGACGCCACAGAGACTTGGATGGTTCTGTCATCCCTCCTTTGAGCAGCCGATCGCTTTCAGTTTGGACGAACTCCTCGTCTTTGTAAGAATGACGCCGGAATTTTGTTGCAGTAGGCTTACAATTGAGTGGGAGATTGTCAGGCAAAAAAGGTGACGAAACGCGAGCACAGGGCAAGCCACGAAGTTAGGCGGGTGGTTTTGATCCACTGGAAGAAATCTCGACACGTTTGTGAAGTTTCAGAAACTCATAGCCGACAAGATAATCTGCACAAAGAATGGTAAGTACAGGGAATTTGAAAGGTTCATACACCTTTTCGAAGCAATCTGATGGAAAACGATGGCCTACCATGTGACTAGTGAGATCGATGTGGGCCATTGTGATGCGACGTTGAGATCCAAAGACATCCCACATATTCCTCCGAAGAACGTGTCCACCAGAACACCCAAGGTTTGTCCCGTAACAACTTGCCTAGTGACAGCATAGGTAAAGTCTTGTGAGACGATACCACAGTTGTGGTGGAAGAACGCTATTTTGTGTTTGCAGTTGACCTGCAAACCCTTTCAGAATGCCCTTTCTCTCCACAGTCATTGTAAGTAGCCTCCCTCGTTGTACACTTAGGATATGGATGTTTGTAGTATCCACAAAAGAAACACTTGGATACGAAGGCGGCAAATGTAATCGTTTGATCGGAGGTTTTTTCGTAAGGAGTGACTCCGTTTCATGTTTTGTGTCGGAACCGCAAGATAACAAAGTATTGCTGTGTTCGAGTTTGTCGAAACACCATTCCCAATTTTCGTGCTTGGTCGAAGGCGGTGTAAAGTGTTAATGTTCGTTGTTCCAAAAATCTCTGGCTTATGTTTGGTGATTGAATTCCGGAAGTAAATGGATTACGTAATGTTTCGTCGCGGTATTCCTCTACCTTGACCGTCTTGAATGTGCACCCATTCGCCAAAGATTTAGGCCGACGGACAAACTGCCGGAGATTTTCACCGAGATGCGTTGGGCGTAAATTTCGTTAGGAGGCTGGATGTAAGTAATCTGGAGCGTCTCAACAATGTCTTTATAGGTTTCACAGTCAGATATGGATTATTACTATGAGGAAGAAATGTGATTGAACAAAGCAAACAGTCCGGGTGGATTTTTGGATCCCAGAGAGTCGATGAAGAAAATCTCTTGAATCAGTGTTTCTATTGTTTCACAGAACCGGCTGCATATGGATCCACTTCGAGCCGATTCGGCCATAGAAATCGTTCCAGCGTTGTAAGGCAAATAAATTATTGTCCCTCTAGTCGGATATAATCATCCCATACGACAAGCATAAGAAGGAGAAAATGTGGTTGCCGCAATGGAGGCTTCGTTCACTTTACAGCACAGCCAATAGTACTGGAAAGGTTGATAGTAGGTGTGCTAGGGCACGTAATATAAAGGTAATGCTACCAGCTTTGTGTATAAACAAATTACAACACAATCTTTCATCTCGGACCTTCTTCAGGCAACAATTCATTTTTTACAATTCAATCAAACATATTAACAACTTACTCTCTGAAGTCATCAATCGTTTCCCAAGAGATCGTTTTAAAGCGTTGTCAGATTCCCATTTACTTGAAACCTCGTTGGGTTTTCAATTCTACTTTCCTCTTGATACTTGCCCTAATCCCGAAAGGCGGTGCTACACCGTGTTTTCAGTGATCTTGTTGAGGCCGACAGACACCCACTGTATATTGAATAAGACGAACTGATTTGATTTGAGTGATTGAGACCTCCGGCATCGAGCTCGTGGATAATGCATCGAAATTAATCTTCTCTTGTTTCTTTCATTTTAGCGAGTGAGCGTTTTTCACTGCGATCATTGTTTTACTTTTGTATATCAGTGTATTAATGAGAATCCTGTTGGCCAACCCAATTGAGCTAAACAAGTAGTAATTTAATTTACGTGGTTCGTACGCAGATGCGAAGCCGAAAATTCAAGTTTTCGGAGCTGGTACGATTTTTCATCTGGTGAAGTGCGGTTGACAGCTTTTCTTGAAGGGACTCATAAAAGACCTGGTGTAGCACTAGTCTTCATTAACCCGGCATAAAATTGAGATAAATAAGGCATCCGAATAAACCCCTTCGCTCGGCATCTAATTTTGATGAACAGGCGAGAGTGTAATAATGCCTTGTATTTTAACGTAGAAGGAATGTAAACTGCAATTAACTGTAGGCTATTTCAGCTATCCGCCACAGCGATAAAAAGGTCTGTCTAACAAGTTTGTGTGTTTCCAGGTTATTGTTTTCACTACGACCGGCTAGCTCTCTTCAATCTGCGGAAGTGATACGCTTTTCTGTGAGCCACTCTGTGAAGAGAATAAATATAGTTGTGCTCTCCATGTCATCGTCAATACTACGTTGGGTAAAAGTCGAGGTTTTTCAGATGATATTTGTGCGATACTTCGGAAGAGCTAATCCGATTTCCATCGCAGCTGGTAGCACACACTCTAGTACAGTTGTCTTTCCTTCTGAGTTAACGTAATCGATCAGTGGTTGCACATACTCTACCTAAGTGGTTTGAGAAGCCTGGTTGTCAGTAAGAAGACGTTCCTGATACAATGAATGCATTTTGGCTATGTTTTCGTTTTGCTGATAATGCCTTGCTCTCACTTATAAATTGGTTGTTTGTTTGCAAGGTGTAGGCACCTTGATGTTGAATGTTTGAATATAAAGGAAGTTATTTTAGTAGTTAGATTCCTTCCCCTCTCCTTTTTTATTCTCTTTGCCTTTACAGGGTTTGCTTTTTTTCGTGGTTATTTAGCTGTTAAGCATAAATGAGGACCACTGATGTATTACTGTTTGTGATGATGATAATTCTTGTAATGATGTGCGAACGGCAAGGTGGACGGAGGCCATACATCCAAATCGTTTTCAAGGCCCATCTTGGCAATATTCAGCTGGTTGTGTATTATGCCTTACAAAAGCGTTACCGGTATGGCCACCGAGAGGCGGTGCACACTTGTCGTCGCCATGGGGTAGACAGCACTTCTCCGATCTTTGCTTGATTTCTTTGAGGTCAGCCTACAATTCTCAAGTAGTGGGTGTCCCAAGTTTCCAAGTTTTTCGCGTACAAGAGGGAGTTGCAAGAAATCCTATTTTGTGAGCTAATAATATAGTCTGAAATAGGTTCAAATGAAGGGAGGTCAGGCAACTTTGGCTGGATAGGTCTTACCAATAGAAATTGAGGCTATCCATCAGCGAGTATGACATTCAGTGCACACACCCCTGTTTTCTGCAGAAGCATGCCGTTTGGCACCCGTTCACTACCTTATTGAAATTTAAGAAAGTGGCATCCGATATAGGGTCTTTGGCGTACGTGAAGATAAGATGAGATTGCCACCTAAAAGGTGTTTTAGGATAGCTCGCTTGAGCTTGCACAGGATGGTCGCTAATCTGGATGGTCGGTGGTTGACAAGTGAGTAGAAATCACCGAATGACAACAGCTTATTTCACTTCGGGAGGCTAATGTTAGTGGTAACAGCCGACGAAATAAATTGAGTTGACGAGTAAACAAGTCACTTTTTCAGTATTCCTGAATGAACTTTGTTCCCACCCCGTTGGAATAAGAGTTGGAATTAGAAAACAAAACCTGAAAGTTGGGCAGTAAGAATTCTGCCAACAAAAGAAGTTGCTGATATTTCTATGCTAACAGACACAGTGAACGTACCTGAGTTGTAAGTGGTGGCGTACCTATCTTTAACTGACTAAGCTGCAACGTCTCTTTGGAGGTGATTCCATCGTCCGACTGACTCAACGAACGAACTGTGGGTGGACCTTTGTGTCGGTAGTGCATGTATTTGAAGGGAAAATTATTGTTAGTATGCGTTGTTTTCGAGCACTTTTAAATGCGCTCCCCGACTTTTGTAATGGAGTTCTGATTTGCACAGATTGCGCTCTTTGCGACGTGGTCGTGCGTCTTCTGAGTTATCCAATTGTCGCTGTTTAGCGAATAGTTGCGTGTGGAGGTTAGCGGAGAGGCTACCAAGAAGATCGTGGGGCGTACAAGGGGTCAACTTCGTACAGCATACTTCCATTTGCTAGTTGGGGGCAAATAAAATGGTGTCCACGTGGGCATCGTTGTATGATTTTTCACACTATTACAGTCGATTTAGTTATATTTGTGCACCACCTGTTCCACAGTTTGCTGGATCCAATATCAGAAACATTCTAAGACCAGCATCAGATGATCATTTCGATGCAGGAGAGATTTTATGTTGATCTGGTGAACTTGTTGATTTTCGATAGTGATTAACAGCTCCGACGGGAAAGTTCGCCATAGACGGTTCTCCGTTGAGATTTTTACGTGTCGTGATCAAATCTTCCATCGTATTTTCAACGGCAGCTTTGCGTCATGGCTGTTGTTGAGTGTGCTACGGTTTTGGGACTTTAATGTCATCTGTGACAAGTGAGATGAATGTTTACTGGAAATAAATTCGTCCTATTCGGCTGGCTCCGGCCGCCGTAGTCCATTCGCCGTCCGTTAATTGTCTTCGTTTATCAAACAATCTATTTCTATTCCGTGTTCTTGAAGATGTACCGACTGCAGCTATACTGGATTTCCCCAAACGTAATTGTAATAGCTGTGGGCCTTCCATCTTGTGCCACGGATAATCCGTTGGTCACTACAGTTGACCCAGAACGCACGGTTAACGCTCTCCAAGGTGATGCCGCATCTAACGTGCATTACCGGATTCAAGAGGTGATAACCTCATCTGGATGTTAAGGCAGCACCTCGAACAAACTGAAGGCTAGTCGGAGCTGATGTTGAGTTACCACTGCGTTCAAAAGAAAATGGTACACTTTCTATTAGGCGTGAAAAATCTTCAGTGTGAGTCGGTACTACGGTAATACAAGTGTCCTGTCTTACCTCTTCAGCTGCGCGATCAATACGACAGAAAGCTTTGACTTGCCTTTCGTTCAGACGCAAATCATCATAGCACCAAACGCCTGACCAAGGCGTATTGTGGTTCGAGCCGCCGCTCACCTCAACATTGACGTGGAATATCCCAAAAGAAGAGGTTGTTGAGACGGTTGAAGATTAATAAAAAAAATGACTAGGCGGAAAAACTATAAATGGTAAGGATGCGGGCACGCCATTGATTGCGACAAACCGCCATCTCGGATAGTAGTTCTATGAAGCAATCTGAGTGATCACGTGGACCTCAGCCAGACAAGCGAAACCTCTCCACTTTGCTTAATGAAGCAGCCAGAGTCTTCATATTTCATGACCACCTCTTGGTTTCATCTAACTGTTGGTGGTCTTACTATCTAATACCCGTTATGGTAAACACTCAGCTGGCATACGGAGTACATGACCCAATCAACGTAGGCTGTGCAACGTGGTCAACTGACCGATTGACCGCGCATCATGAGCGTTCCGGAATACGTACCGGCGAACTGCCACATTGCTCACGCGATCAGTCTACTTAGTGTAGGCTAAGTGGCGGAGACAACGATGGTCAAACATGGGAAGTCTGTTGACATCTTCGCTGCGAACGGGCCACGTTTCCGAACCACAGAGGAAAACAGAACGTACACAGGCATTAAATATCATTCCTTTTAACGACAACCGAAAATCCTTTCGACACCATAGATGACGCAAGTTGGCAAAGACAACACTTTCCTTTGTTATCCTTGCTGATATCTCACCAGCTATACTACAGTCTGGCGAGATAGTGCCACCCAAGTATGTGAGACTATCCACAGTCTCGAGCGGATTACCTACCAGGAATAAAGTAGGAATGGGAGTGTCCCAGTCTTGAAACACCACTTTACACTTTGAAGGTATGAAGCGCATTCCATACAAACCGGCCCGGCCACTCACCTTGTTCTATATGGTCTGCATGTTTTCGGTGGAGTGGCTAAGTAAAACAATGTCATCCACATACTCCAGATAGGTCAACCAAGCGCCAAAAAAAAGCCCAATATCAAGTTCACAGGACTCTTCGAGTGCGCTTTCTAGAATATCGTCCATGACAAAATTGAACAAGAAAATGGAAATCGGGCACCCTTGATATCCTTGTTTAACACCCGAGATAGTTGTTCATATATTCTCACCATGCTTGAAAAGTGAGCATACAGTGCTCTCAACAGATTCACATATTTCCTTGGTGCTCCCTTGTGAGAGAGACAGTCCCAGAAAACGTTACGAGCAACTGAGTCGAAAGCTGCCTTTAGGTCTAAAAAGACCACGACCGTCGGCTGTCTATAAGAGTGCCTCTGTCTCAAAATCTGACATCATCATCATCATAGACAGCAATACATCAGTGGTTCACACTGATGCTTAACTGCCACAAAATCTGACATAGGGTAACAATGAGATCGACGCACTCTCGATCGGATCGGAACCCTGCATGTTCTTCACGTATCTGACTTTCTCTACGCTTAGTGAGCCGACTTAAAATGAGACCAGTGAGTAACTTGGACGCAACAGACACCAAACTGATGCCTCTGTGGTTGTCACATAGACTCCGGGCTTCCTTTTCGAAAACAGGAAGTACTGTTGATAGGCACCAATCATGAGGTACCTCTTCCGATTCCCAAATCGTCTGGAGGAGTTTTATCGGTTCTAATGTCAACTTCTGCTCACCAACCATTGAAAGAGAAGGAGAAAGGATGTCTGCTCCGGGAGCCTTGTGCTTCAATAACTTAAGCCCCATGGCCACTTCTGCCTCCAACGGAGGGCCGTCTGGAATGCAATAACTGACCACTCAGGTCCCGTCGTCCACATGGCTTGGTTGAAGCCAGCTGAACTGTTCTTCAAAATATTTAACCCTTTCCCCCTGCTAAATTCGCGCGGTTGACTGATGATAAATGAATCATCTTTTTCACATATGGTCAAACTGACACTGAGTCGACGGTTAGTACAACCACGAATCAAGAAAAAAAGCTTGCGTCTCTTTCGACTGTTCAACCAAATGGTGTTCACGCAAGCTTTTTATCAGCTCGCGATTGAGTTCTCGACGTTTGTCGTCCTATTCAGAACCAGTTGGGGTCAAGCAACGCCTGTTCGTACGTTTTATCGGTGTAGAAGAAATCCAATTCTGTCGCGATTGAACAGCTCCTTCACAACAAGGTCTCATAGGTTCTACGACGTGTTCCCAGTGTTCGTTAGGTTCCCTCACCTGACTCGAACCGGGCAATTTGTTCACCAGTGCTTCCTGGTAGGCGTTCATTATACTCTCTTTGCTTTAATGCCATTTAAGTATCTTGGATATACGAACGTGTTGGAATACGGTGCTCATAATATAGAGACCATGGGTTGTACATGGTTGTTGCAGTCTTTCGTCATTCCCAGTGCATTGTGCCTGGACACCAAATATATCTCATAACCGCTTCTTCTCTGGAGAAAGATGACCAGGCTGAGCATTGAGATCGCCGGCTAACATGATGCTGTCAGACTAAGCAGTCTTTGTTTGAGGGTACCTTTTCTAACCCCCTTCATTCTGACACGGAAGACAATAGTGCCGCAACTATAAAAATAATTCTGTTGTATGCCCATAGGATCGTGCCTCGCTCCCTAAGCACTCCTACGCGGTCAGTAGTGTGACATACAATTCTATGAGTGTAACTGCTTTTCGGTTGACTGCTCCCCTTTGGCCTATCTGACTAGGCTGCACCTGGAAGGACCGGAATCCTAGTCAGCATAGCCCTCCAGATCGATGCACTGAACAAGTCTGACCACCATGTCAAGATGGCACAATAGGTCAGGTAAAACGCAAACAGGAGCACGTCGTTTCGATTCTGTCACCCATCTAGCGAGAAGACCTGATTCAATACATGAGAATGAACCAAGTTTGGTACGTGTTGTATTTACAGGTGCGTTAAGGGGTTCTTATAACATCCTTCATACTCCATGGCTCAACCTGTCGTGGCATACATTGAACTGAGCACCAGCGACGCAAGTTTACCCTATTGACCGCTTTCGCAATGTGATAGTTAAAAATGCTCCCGACATCGTGGGTAAACAGTCCATAGCGTGATATTTGTCTGTATAAATTCCTTCCATCGTGCAAAACATGTTGTGCATTCTACTTTCGCCTTATTTCAAACTCTTTCCACGCATGCTGCAAGCCGACCCAGTCAGAATTGGTAGTAACTCTGCATGCGCGGCCGGCCTCTCTTCATAGTTCCATCCGGTGCATAATTTCAACCATTCGCATCAATTCCGAATAAAATCTGCCAAATCTGTTTGCACCATTGCCCAAAGCCTGGCTAATACGTCAACTGACGTTCGTGTACTTCCCCTTGCCAATGATTTGTTTGTCAGTGGGACTACCAAATCATGTCTTTCTCCAGATTACTGTGATTCTGATCTTGATGCCGCAGATATGCTTCTGTTTCGTAACGACGTAACCACGATCCTCCTCTTCCTCACCTAACACTAACATTCCAGGACCAATCCGGTTCGGTATTGTACTATTTGATTCCGACAGATTGTCTGATACGGTTTCTTACCCGTCATGTCCCAACTGTGCACGTGATGTGGTAATCTCGTTCGGACCCAACTGTATATCCATCTTCAGTTATTCACATCTGATTGACGAGTGGGCTTAACATGCCACATATTGATTTCCTTCATGAATGCAGTTTGTGCTATGTTTCGAGCTTCCGTCGGAACTGTCGACCGTACTGAATATGTGCTTAATTTCACTAGCCGACTTGAGGAACAGGTACTTTCTCGTTTGGATTGTACCTTCAGCGTTGAGGAATTAGTGACAAATAATTTTAAAATGACTGCTCTACTCAGTCTGAAAAACCATACCGTAATAACTTTTGACTATATGTAAGGTGTGAAATTTGTTTCACAAACTAACATTTTCAAAAGAACTTTCCAAAATATCAGAGCGGATGGGCTTCGTGTGTTTCTTGTTGATGTTTTATGGGACCAGCTCGGTTCATTCTCATATGTTGATGGCAGTGGTGATCATTTTATCAGTATCATTTTTCAAACCCTAGATTATTCAACATCATTTTGGCTCATTATCGTCCGCAGACGTCATCAGTTGAGGCCACGAGCCACAAAAATGCTGCACAAAAATCTTTTGTGAAATCAGTTGAGATTGTCCGAGACTGTAACTGATCACCGTACCCATGAACACCCAAACCAGCCAAGAATGTTGATTCCATTTCCATTAACCTCATGACGTTGTTGATATACTCAAAAGTCTACATATTTCAACTCGTGAGCTTGTGAGTGCTCTCCCGGCTGTCAGTCCATTTATCAGTTTTAATTCTTTTACAGCCATAACTTTAGCTCTTATTTTTCGCGTTGTTTTTAGTGTTTTTATTGTACCACTGCTATTTACTGTATTTTTGTTGTTTCTACTTTCGTCACTAGTTTTATCCCAACCGTTTAATGAAACCTGATCATTCTGTCTCGTAGAGAGATTCTATTGTGTCGTTGGCAGCCACTTACTTGTCTCAATCAAACTGCACTGCTAACAAACTCTGCCCAATTTGTTAAGCAGTCTTCATAATAGTATATTGAAGTGAAGATTTCCTTCCTCGTACACTCATAGTTGAAGGACTACGGAAACTCAGTCACAGCGAGATTGGACCTTGACGCGATGCGATAATCACAGATGCCAAGCAGGCCAGTAGCTTGAAGCCTGAGGAAGCACTGTCTCATGGTCATCCAGAGTGGCGTTTGCAAAATGGTTGGCACTTTTTTCCAGAAAATGTACTAGTTTCAATGCACCGCCACTCACTCGCTGCCTTGTGGTACAGGCTTACGGACCACCGGCTTTGGTATAGACGTCCTGGCAATATCTCAGCTTACGTACAGTCATGAATATTCACAACTTCACTAATTTAATGCTGTATCGGCCGTCTCCCAGTGTAAACCAAGTTCCCCTGTCTGCTACTTACAACAGGTTGGATAGACGGGAACATGTTGCCGCTGACCCCTCCCCCATTGTCCTACCCAATCTAACTCTCAGACACCTCCTAACCCCTATTTCTAGTAATAACTTTTCAAGGCACACAACAGCTGTAACCATTCATAAAAACACTGCCTCGGAAAACCTATCTCTTACCACTCACCTGCCGCTATGTAGCAATTAGTTACAGGTTCTATCACCCTCGCACATTCTAGAGTGACCACACGGACTCCGACCTGGCTGTTGCATCCGCCCACTTCGTTCTATCTTTTACACAGAGATCATATTGCGGCAGAAAGTCGTTCAGTAAAGCAAGACCATTATTGTAAAGTTCGCACGTTCTTTGTCTACTCACGCATTGGCGTTTGTGAACCGGGTTTCCAGAACACACTGCGGCGAGGTTTCCATTTAAACGTCGCGCGCATTTCTGCCTGGTTCTGTGCGTTTGGCTGACACTTTCTGTCATGAATTTTTGCTTGTCATTTCTCGCCCATTGGTCCGATTGAATTAAGTGATGACTCGTTCGATCGCTTGTGCTATCTGCAATTTATATGCTGCGGGCTTCGACCACATCTCACCACCGTCTCGAGATATTCCACTGGGCGTTGAAACAATCGCGTCCCAGACCTGGTCATCCATCACAATATACTCGTAAACGCAAAATAATTGGCTGAAATCTGAGCGAAAAGGACGTAAAAAACGCATGTCAGATGACACTGACGAACAAATTGCCCAGATCGAACCAAGTGAGAGAAGCTACTCAACACTGAGAACGACCTGCAGCAGCTCTGGAAGTTTGTTATGAAGTGGTGCGTCCCGAAGGGTTTGCGCATCACCGTTTTCAGCTGCAAGCCGTACCCATGGATACTACAACTTGGCTTGCTGTTTGGTTCTGCCAATAAATCAGAGCAGCAGCATCTGAATACACCTGTACGAATGAGAACAGAGGAAAGAGAAAAAGGCGAAAGAAAACGACGGAGCTTCAAGAAAAGGAAGGAGAGTCAGCAATCTTGCGAATACGGGTTTGTCGTTAACCGCCGCGTACTATCATATCAGAGGTTGCTTCCAATTGGCGAATACCCAGAATACCCAGTCGAGTAGATGGCACCTGTCATCCTTGCTCAACGGAACGGTCAAGGCTTCCTGACGCAGGACCACGTCATTGCCTGGCAATTTATTCTAACCATCAGTGGCCACATTGAACAATACACTTTGCGGTAGACGCTGTGTCGGCATACTGAGCAGGTGACCCAACCAGCGAAATCAGCATTTTCATCAAGTCATTTATCGAGATCGTTTTTGCAAAATTCCCCTGTACGCGCTGATGAACTGTCGTATTTCTCACATAGTCAACTCATTTGATACTGGCTGACTGGTGAAGACAACGGTAGTCAAATACAAAGAATCCAGGAGAATTCTCCATATGAACAGGCCATGTCTCTGATCCGTAGAGAAATACTGAGTGCACACACGTGTTGTAGATTCTACCTGTAATCGATAAATCGATATCGTTGCAACTTAGCAAGCGTTTTCGCTATCCTGGTGGACACCTCATCAACTGATCAGACAACACTATCCAATTAGGTCGATCGACCGACAGTCTCAAGCGGTCTGTGTGCAACAATAAAATCGGATCAGCACCAACTCAATCTTTCAGTAACACTGTACTTTGAAGATGCAGAGTACGGTATGGTCTGTTTGATACACAGACCGGCTATATGCTTTGCTTGGTTCAGCATGGTGTGTGTTGTTTGTGGAAGAAATGGGTGAAGCAGTGTCGTTCACAAACTCAATAACCTTCAGCTTACTACGTGGCTTAAACTCTGTCCCACGATCCGCTGATCCTCCGATCTATCCTTCCAAATTGTCGCCCGCCACAGAAGTGATCATCATCATAGCAGCCATGAACCTGACCAGAGGGTACTGTGCGTCGGGACGCCGCTCATCTCAAATGTGACGTAGAATATCCTAGAAGAAAACGCTAATAAGGGGTCTGAAAATTAACAAAATAAGACTGAGCGGGAGAACTAGAAATAGTTTGGATACAGTTACGCCATTGACTGCCATACACCGCCATCTCGGATATCATTTCTAACCAGCGGTTTGAGTGATCACCAGGACCCCATCCAGATAGGCGACACCCACCCAGTTTGCTCAGTAGGGCAGTCAAGGTCTTCATATTTGGTGACCTATACTGCTACCTTGGCGAGGCGGTCGGGCTTGTGTACTGTTTTGATCCTGGCGGGCTATGCAGACTAGGATTCCGGTCCTTCCAGGTGCAACCTAGTCAGACAGGCCAAAGGGGAGCAGTCAACCGAAAAGCAGTTACACTCATAGGATTGTATGTCGCACTACTGACCGCGTAGGAGTGCTTAGGTAGTGAGGCACGATCCTATGGGCATACAACAGAATTATTTTTATAGTTGCGGCACTATTGTCTTCCGTGTCAGAATGAAGGGGGTTAGAAAAGGTACCTTGAAACAAAGAACGCTCCGATCGCCCAACGGTTGACCGTGACCGCGGGTGTATTATCCAATACGGTCGAGAAACATTTCGTATCTCCCCAAAGCTTGATATAGCTTCGAATACATCCACTGCGCGCAGCAATGCTCAGAATCAGACATCGATCTCTTATTCATTGCGCCCTTGGGCTAGGCAAGCCCCTCACTTCCAAGTGAGTCAGATTCTTGAGTTATTGGTTCCTAGTCGAATTCGCCAAGAAAGCGGTATCTTTTTTTCTTGCAAACCGGACTTTTGAGTCAGAGACTCGGGGTAGGGTCCCTCAAGTCAACCCCCTTCCACGGCATGAACGACCGGGAAGTATCAGAAGTTATCGTTCTGCCACAGGAATGAAAAAGAAGGAGATCGGACACCCTTATCGAACGCCACTAGCAGTAAAGAACACTTGGTACAGCTGCTCATGAATGCGCCCTCTGCAGCCGGAGCAGGCATGAAACGACTTCATGAATTCGGTATACTTCACTGAGGGACACTACGAAACAGCGCGTCGGGCAACCGAATCAAAGCAGTCTTTAGGTCTAAAAATATCTTGACTGTTGGTTTATAAGACTAATGCCCATTCGCCAATGTCTGTCGCAAGATGAGGACGTGGTCGATGCACCCCCTACCAGGCTGGAAATTTGTTTATACTTCACTTACCTAGTTCCCTCCGTGTTCCGGAAGCTGGCTTATTATGAGACCCGTAGGCAGCCTGGATGCAGTAGAGACAAGATTTTTACCTGTGTGGTTGTCACGCTCTATCCTAGTAACTCTAGCAACTGTTCATATGCACCACTCATATGGCACCTTTCCAGCCTCCCATATGGAACGGAGGGGTGTGGTCGGTTTAGATAACAGTATGTCATCGCCATTGTAAAAAGCTTTAGAGAATGAAGGTCCGGACCCGATACTTCATCGCGTTTTAATAATTTAAGTTCTAGATTTACTTCGGTCTCCGATGGATGATCGTCGTAAACTTCATGACCAACCACACAATCTCCATCATCCACAGCTGAATGAGCTGACATTTGTCGGTTGAACTGATCTCAAAAGTGATCATCCTAGCTGCCAAGTAACTGCGACAAGCTGTGACTAAGTGAATCATCTTTTTCATATAGTCCTACCACTGACTTATGGAAGACTAATATTATCACGAATCGAAGAAACTTGCGCCCTGTTGTTCCCTCAGGAATATTGTATTCGAAATCACGTGGATGTGATTTCGATTACAACACTCCCGGGGATAGCCACTCGAAAGGTATAGTATTACTACTTTCTTGTGACGTTGTCACTCTTAATCCATCTACCAGTAAATGTATGTAATGCTTGCGTATAATCTGTTGTGCTCGATGATTAATAAAAGTGGAGTTTTCACGACGAAGATTCAAAAAGGTTTGTTGCGTTTGACCATCGTTGCTTCCATCAGTCACCCCACGTCAAATAGCATGATTGCGTAAGCAGTGTGGTTGTTCGCCAATGTATATTTCGAAATATTCAAGGTACGCGATTAACTGGTCGAGTTACAAAGTTGTGCAGTCTGCGATGATTGTGTCCACCGACAATAGGAATAAAGTCGCCGATGGCTAGACAGCGATGTGGTCACGAAATATGAAGCCCCTGACTGTTCCCTTGAGTAAACTAAGCAGGTCTCACCGAACTGATTGGGGGTCTGATGATCATTAGAATTCCAGGTTAGAAACGCTGTCCAAGCTAACGAGGTGCCGCGATCGATGGCGTGTCTGCTTTCACTTCCTATTAGTCTTGCTTTAGTGTTACTTTCCGCTTTTTTCTGATGATTCCCCCCCTCCCCGAGGCTACTTCATCTTGCTGATGTGGCGAGCGGTGACCCAAATTGCTGTGCCTTTTAGTCAGGCTTGTACTCGTTACAAGTAAACTAATTTGCCTAAAACCATTTTTGAAAAATCGTGCTCACAAAACGAGAGGCAACATGAATGTTTTTTAAAAATCCTGCTGGCTGTTCCGAATAAAGTGGGAGTCATTTTCAGGGTTACATCGATTGCAACCGTCCGTGGGCCGTTGTGATGTGTGAGTTACTAATGATGCATCATACGAATCCGTAACAAATAAACTGCACACATAGCAGACAGGTACCTAGTAATTGATCATCTTTGGTACGTTGCGATTGAAATCTCTAACTTTTACACTACAACGTGTTTGCCGCCAGGTGATGCAACTGATCATGTAGATTGGACTGTCCAAACCTAGACTGGAGCATTAGTGATAATCCAGGCTCGCATCTGCGACCCTCTGATGGTTGGTCTGTGCGTCGTAATGAGGCTCCAAGTGGACCATCCAACCGTTTACTTATTGATTTAGTATACCATACCTTTTCAAGTTGTTGATGTCTCGATGTTCTTTTCGCATACCTCGATGTAAATGTAAGATGTCTCAACCGAGACCACGTCTCCTCATTCCGTAGGAACCAACAAATCCTTGTACTTTTTGCCCTACTCACGTACGCATTATCCGTGCTACCCCTTTCTCTATTGAAACCCAGCTAACCCCCTTGGGGCATTTTAAATTGACATCAAGGCATGCGGAAGTGATATCGAGACATCCTAAACTGGACAAGTTATATAGAGTTCAGAGAAACTGCATAAAATGTGCTCTTGCCGGGATCGATTGATTGTCTTGATCGTTCTTGTCCCCTTTTTATCAGTCAGTTAGTATGGTTCGTCATCTATTTTTGGTCCGTTCCTCGATGCAGCAAAATATGTATCAGACTAGTTTTTTTTTTAATAAAAAAAGAATACCTCTGTCACTTTCGCTTTCGAACTTCATTCTTTGTTCTTTCGACTTTTAGCCATCTACCGGCCGAATCGAAGAAGTGATGACCGAGTCGACGACCGTTGGGACCAGATTTCACACTTCCGCCGCCGCTTTAGGTGCGACGACGAACAGCACATGTCCTTCTAACTATCCGGATTATTGTTCAAATTGCGGCACGAAACCACAATCAAAGCAGCCTACAGAGGCGGAAGTTAATCGGAAAGTGATGGAGATTTTACGTCGAATGACTTCACAACAGGTGAACGAAAATGGTAAGTCACACCTGGTTTTTTTAATTACTACCGGCTGATTATTTTGCCGACTTGTGGTACTAATTACCCAGCACCCGTTCACACATCATACATGGGTGTGTTCAGTTCAGTTTGATATGTTTAATTCTCAAGTTATCATCTACTGCTAAAAGTCCTTTTGAAGCTTTCTTATTTGCTTGTGGTGCGCAGTGTTATCTGAATGCAATCGTTTGTTGATATTAGCCGAATCAGTGAGTATGGATAAGGGACTTACGTTTCACTTGTGCCATTTGCATGACACCACTGAGGTACGTGACTCAACCATCCTGAGATAGAATGGTCGGTTGTACTGGCATATCATCTGATCTGATTGGTATAATTTGCTGTTCTCCAACCTCTTCAGTAATCGACACTGAACGCTTGAATAGTGTGACATGTAAGCCACTCTCAACGGAATTGTCACTAACGCCCACTGATAGGTGAGTTTAATCATTCCAAGCTTAATTGATTCCAACGAGGTTCATGTTCAGTTAAACTCTCCAGCATTTGACGTGTATGGTACATGTCACCTTAGCGAAGAATATTAGGGTTTTATACGCTAAAAGATTGGGCAATCGACCAACTTCTGCACTTCAAACAGACAAAGGCCGTTATCGAGTGAAGTTTGTAGATAGTTTTAGCATCAACCCGAAACTGATGTATGAGACTGCAACCCGACACACTGAAAGTTGTGGTGTCTGATCATGATGATGTTACCACATCTAATCTAAAGATGGCCAATGTTTTTGAGAAACAATATACCAGCGTATTTCCGAGCACCAAAGCGCATACCACTCTCCACCAAAAGTAATACTGTTGACGATCTCGTAACTATACCTATTACATCACGTTTTGTGTTACAAAAGCCTGATAACAAGTCGACTGACCCTCTTCCAATTTATCCAGTGACACTGAATGGCTGCACAGCAATGCCGGCAAGTTCCCGGAGTGAGTTACCCAGTCGTACTGTAGATCAGGACAAACCTTCGAAAGCCCGAAAAATCTATGCCGTTTCCCCTATCTACAAAAGAGGTAGTGGTAGTGATTGCAATGAGCCTATCGACTGTCTTATGTTGTCTAAAAAGTTTCGGAAAGCATAATTGGCTACCAGCTTTGGGCTTACATTACACATTGTACGTTATTGTGTGATGCTGAATATGGGTTCCGAAACGACGTTTCATCCCGGACCAACTCTCTTGGAGCCAGGGCGTGTTGATTTAAAGTGGCTGTTTAAGGTGGGCTATTAGATGTTACCTTTCTAGGTTTCTTCACAACCTTCAGCTTTGTTAACCGCACGATTTTATGTATGCAATCTCACATGTGTGGCATAAATGGTCCTTTACACCTGTGGTTTATAGACGAAGTCATAAACCGAAGTTTTAGTAAATGGTTATGAGATGCTCTTTGACGTGTGGTCCACAACTAGCGTTATACATGTGAGTTTCATTCAAGCCCACCCGTTCCTGTTACTCACATTCAAATTATCATAGCTCGTAAGTTCCGAAGTATTGTTTTTGCACTCATGATACGAAAAAGTGGCGAAGATTAATCAATATTATTGAAAGGGAAAAACTGCAGTGTATTCTCGACTGTCTACGTTATTGGGACACAACGCAGTGGATTTCGTTTTGCGTTTTTACGCGTGAATTGGTGCACTTCAGTCACTCATCTGGCGCTGATTTTTTTTAGGTGGTGAGAAGCTAGACTGTATTGTCCAAGAATGATCATCCAAGAAGACCTTAGCCTATATTTTAACTGCATTTTGATGGCGGAGAATAATAACTCGATACCTGGAAAACTAACCTGTTTGTTTGAAATTCCTCACTTAGAGAACTTCTCATTAGTGTTCAACTCACTTGCACGTCTTCACCTTGAACAAGAAGTCAAACCCGTTGATGATACGTCATCCAGCGGTGCATGATCGATCATCCTGTATTCGTTGTATGTGTCTCTATCGATCTGTCTATTTCCGTTTGAACTGGCTGTCGTATCGACCGTTTCGATTACCGTAAATGATTGATCACATGCCGCGTACTGCCTTACTCTGGACTGACTGCGCTGTGCCTCCTCTAAGTTGTTGCAATATACCTTTTATTTACCCTTCTGTCATACAGTTTAGGTGGTAACAGTAGCAACGGGGTGACGAGGATAGGAAAGATATTCATTTAGTTGAGGGAGTACACCGCAGAAATACACTTTCTCACCCAAGGTGATTACGAAACTGGTTGAATTCTGCGTATTCTGTCGACATCTCGGAGATTATCTCAGTTTGACTCATAGAATGTGACATCAACCATTTCATGCTCTGAGGTACACCGTTACGCGTACTATGCAGTGCTGTCTCCTCGCTGAAATCGCGGCGCCATCATCATCATCATAACAGCCATCAGCCTGACCAAAAGGTACTGTGGCTCGGGCCGCCGCTCACCTCAACAGTGACGT
>JTDE01022078.1:19763-36992 GCA_014338405.1 Paragonimus skrjabini miyazakii
ATTGATCACAATGCCAGCACTCTGTCAACCGTTGGACGGTTGGAGTGCTGTTTGTTTTGGGTCACGTCGTCTGGTCTGTTTCTTCCTCAGTCGGAAAACATTATTATGGTAACTATGAAAGTGGTTCACTTGTGCACTCATGGAATCGTTTCTGAACAAGCGAATAAGTGAGCAGTTAGGGAGTGATGAGATTGGGGTTCTAATATTTGGTCGTGAGGGACTTACTGGCTCAGTGTTTCAGAATGTATGGAATTAATTTGGTACGCTATATACTGAGTTGTACACTTTGGGTAAGGTGGCGGCTGATTAATTTCACTGACATGAATGTAGGTGTTGTTTAAATGAATCCATCTTAACGAGACTGGGATTTCACAAAATGTGACAGTTTGTACACCCTGATTATCTGTTTGGTCAAACAGGACAATATGAAGTCCCACCTGTTGTCACTCATTCTAAGCAGGCTGATAGGTAAGGATACGTTGTAGTCTGCTGCCCTCCTAAATTGAGAGTTGGAACAAGGATTACTTCTTGTTCTGTAAAATTGACACCTCTCCGCTGCCTCACAGCACAGGTTTTTTAATTGAGGACTTCGGTTAAGAATCGTAATCGTTTTTTATTGTTTTCAGCGTCGTGGTAGTATTCCAAGCTCAACTACAATCATAACTTCTGCATGATAATCTTATACTTTGATGACCATTTCTCATTGTAAACGGGATTGTCATGCTTGCTTCATACACTAGGATGGGTAAACGAAAATATGCCAGTAAGGATCTCTCTTCACTGTCCTTTCCAATTTAGATTCAGGATTCTCATTTATTGTAAACATTTACCTTAATTCGATCAGTTGAATAGCAGTCGTGGTCCAATTTGCCCCTCATTCTTCTCCAGACGAAATGAACGTTCGAGTTTTTGTACTCATTGATCCGCTACCTCGACCCAGAGTGAGGCAATTTTATTGTTCACGCTCTGAACCAGATGTGTCAGTAGGCTGTACTTACTCGGACGCTGGACACATTGAAAATCAGTTTCTGAAGCTGGACTTCAAGATTCCAGCCTATGATTTGAAGTGCTGGCACCAACACATCCTACCATATGTTGCCTGTACACACCAGGCGGTTTGCTGACCGTTGTCGTTGGTCCAAACGGTTTGAGTATGGCTCCAAGTACAGCAGCGGTAGTTGTGTTAATGAACTAGATTCCTATTAGTACATAGCTATGCACCGTTCATTTAGTTAACTCCATTGGCACCAGAGCTGGGTGGTCATCTCCTCGATACGTTTTCGTTGCATCCGCTCACGCTCCTACGAATTGCAGTAATGACCCTTAAATAATTTTTTGCTATGTTTCCTGCTGCATCACTTCGAAACCTGATCCAGATATTGTCATATTAGTCGGGGATAGGAACATAAAGATGGATGGATTAAGCGTTTTTGAACCGTACATTACTGATAATTTTGAGTAACCAGATAATGGTGGTTGACTACCGCACCCGTGTTTTAAACGCTTATTGTCTGTGACAAGTACTAGCTTCAAACATGAGGCGCTTCGACGCGACTTAACGCCGCCCTTCTTGCTGTCGGGCTTGGTTTCAGATAAACCACGTAGATGTTAGTTACGGATTGTGTTGCGTCATCCACGATTGTCGATCTTACTGGAGCCAACGCACAGACTCGGAGCATATTAGATTCATTTCACAGTTTACTGGGCGGCATTATTTCTAATCGCAGCGATTGGCAGTTGAGAAACCTTTTTACTCTGTGGTGAGGCTATCCTACTAACCACGCAGAATACAAATTCAGTCATCCGATCCTGCTAGTCCACACTCTGTATTGTGACCAAATCTCCCAGGAATTGCGGAATACTGCTACTCACCATATCGTCACAACAAAACTGGACTTCGACGCTGTGTGACTGCTTGCGCATCTCAATGACATTCTGAGCTAAACCGGACTGTGTGACGATCACACCGACAAAGTCACCCATATAGTGATCTTCTGGTCCTCCAGGTTAGAGGCTGGAGGAAGGTTGGCGTCTTTTTCTGGAAAAACTACCGGTTTTGATAGACTGATACCCATCGATTGCCTTACGGTACACGCTTTTAAGCCAAAAACCTTGTTTGAAAACCGTAATCATTCTCTTTTCTAAGTATGGGCGTCCTGGTAATATCTCAGCTCACATAGAATCATGAATACTCACAACATCAATACTTCCATACTGCATCGGCCGTCCCGCTGTGTAAACCGTATCGCGCTATCTACTGCATAAATCTGGGTGGATAGGTGAAAACATGTTACTGTTGACCCCTCTCCCACTGTTCCATCCAATTTGACTCTCAGCTCTCACCCAATGCCCATTTCTAGTAATCCCTCTACAAGTCACACAACAGATATAATCGCCCATAGTAACACAGTCCTGGAAAGTCTCATCTGCCGGTAACCCTCGTCTCTTGCTAAGGCCTGGGATGCGACTTAATATAGGCACATTCGACGTTCACACTCTCAACAGCTTTGTCAACAGATCGCTCTCGCACGGGCGTTAAACTCGTTGAATTTCGATATCTACTGCATCTCAAGGGCTAGGATGCACGATATAATGTAGCGAAAAGGCGTTCAGTAAAGCACAATCTTTATTGCCCAACTCACTAGTTCACATGCCACACGAGCGCGCTCGTGTTTATGAGTCAGCATCCCAGTCCACAACACCCCCAGGTTTCCGTTCGCGGGTCGTGTGCACTTCTACCCGGTTTAGGTGTGTGACTGGTGCTTTCTACCCGGGGGTTTTCTGCCTGCTATTCCTCGTCCGTTGATCCGATTTCGTTGAGCGATCGTTGTCCGATCGCTCGTGCTGTCCTCCGTCTATCTACTGTAGGCTTTGAACGTACTCTACAGCCGTGTCGAGATATTCCTGAGAGTGTTGGAATAATCACGCCTTCAATTTGGTCATTCATTCTATTTCGGCTGCCACGTCTCGCCCGTTGGTTCGATCCGGTCGAGCGATGACTCATCCGGTCACCCACGCTGTTCTCCATCCGCTCACCGTGGGTTTTTGAACGCACCTCCCCCTGTGTTGGGGTATTCCGCTGAGAGTTGGCATGCTCGCACTTCCTGCCTGACAGTCCCCCACAATAAGACAACGTATGGAACTAATAGAACCGGCACTGTTAGCCCAAATTTGATTATCCACTTTAAGTGGCTCCACGACTGTCGTTGTCGGTCAGGCTGGAGTATCTATAGCCCTCAGCGCGACGGCCGCAGCCGCACAGATAGATTGGATTCCTATTAGCAGTAGATTTTGTGCCGTCCGCTTTGGATGTTCAATTAAGGTCACCTCTAAACGCAGTCTTCGGAAATCCCTTCATTTTACCTGATTATGCTCCAGCTGACTATAGTGATGGTATCAAGCACGCCTTTTATTTGAACCTGGCAACTCTCTATCGGTCGACACATGGTTCTAATATAGTCGTTCTGGCCGGTGATGTGAATGTCCAGATCGGCTGCCTTGCCAAGGCCGAGCCTCGTCTAAGTTGCACGTTTGGATTCGTGTCACACCGCTCGGATAATGGCGCACGGCTGCTGCAACTGTGCGCTGAGCGTAGTTTGAGACATCGTGCGCGTCATTTTTATACTGGGCTCTCCCTCCTCTGAATCATTCCTGGTCTCAGGTTGACCACATAGCTGTTAGTTATAGGTAACGCTGCTCCATTTAGGACTGTTGTTCTTATTGGGGCGCATATTTGGTGTTTGATCATGTGTTGGTACGTTGCCGTTTTGTTCTTACTTTGGCTGAGCAACGACCTCACCAGACGGAACATTCGTTCTGGCGATTCATATAGCAAGTTTAGGAGAGATATCTGTAGGAAGGTGAAGCGTAGTCTAATGGCTGATTGTGAATGGGAAAGTTGTTCGTGATGTGGTATTGGCGGTCCGGTTACTGACAGGCAGCAACCAAACCCGCGGATCGTGGAAAAACCGCATTCATGGTGGGCGAAGAACAATACTACTTCAAACGCGTGCAGTTTAGCTTATCCGAAGCACTGTTCACATTTGTACGTCCGGCGGTTCAGTTGGTAGAACGAGTAGGTGGTGGTGGTTCAAGGCATCTAGGATTGGACAAGGAGCGGATCCATTCGTGTTCACCGCCACCCTGAAAGGATTGCTGGACAGGGAAATGCCAGAACTGGTTCAAGAATCACGACGGTAGTTGTTAACATAGCATTTTATTGAAAATTTTCCGATGGCGGTTCACGACCAAGTCAGTATTTCCCATGTCGCCCAGCGGATGGACATTGACGAGCTTGTGAAGATGACGTGGGAGTTTAGAGCTGCGGTTGTGCTGTCGGTGAGTGCAAACGATAATACGGGTAAGAAGACACTAGAAGAAACACAGACAGCAGTGGAGCAGCTGGCAGTAGACGTGACTGCATTGAGAACAGCATCACGGAAGAACCATCGACTAGGAAGCTGCTTCATCTGTGATGAAAAAGGACATTGGAAGAAGGATTGTCCAGTTCGGCGGTTAAGAAAGTCTAAAAATAAGATGTTCCACGATTGTTCTTTTGTTGGGCGGGTAAACTGGTAATGGGGAGGATTGAGATGAGATCCGTACGTACAAGGGTTGAAGTTGACGAGAAGATAGAACAGTGTAAGGTCGACATGGGGGAGGCTACTTCGCTGATTGCTCATAGAAGAAAGCAAAACGTGGAATTAAAATCTGTGATGATCACGACAGCTGGGGGTCATAAGCTGCTGGTTGATGGCGTGAAAGAATGCGGGGTGCGTATTGGCAACCATATCGTAAGGCACGGTTTCACTGTGTTCTCAGAAACTAGGTGAACGATCTCCGAGGCCGATTTAATCACTGTCACAGATGCGGTGATTGACCTGACGCTCTTAAAGCTGTCAACCAGATACGGTTCCTTGGTACTCACTGGACAGCAACAAAGTAGCGCCAACTAAATATGCAAGGCTAAATCCCTACTTGAACAGTCCCTTTGCTTCAGTCTGCGATCGAAAGATGTGCCGAGTTGGTCAGGAACGACGATTGTCCGTACGGCTTCTGTAAGTGAATTGCACGTGAAATACAAACAACTGGAACGCATCGACCATACGGATCCCGTAGGATACCGGTTTATCATGAACAGGAAGTGAAAAAGCAGATAAAGAACACGTTAGATGAAGATGTCATTAACGACGCCAACGGTCCGTACAACTCGCCTGTCGTCCAGCTGAAGACGTTTAACGGGAAATACCGCTTATGTGTGGATTTTAGAAGGCTGAATGAAGTAACGCAGAATGCATTCGTCTCAATACCGTCCATCGCTGCTATTTTTGATAAGCTCCAACAGGCGAAGTTGTCCAGGGTGTTGGGGTTACGCTCCATATATTGGCAATCAGCAACCAAACCCGCGGATCGTGGAAAAACCGCATTCATGGTGGGCGAAGAACAATACTAATTCAAGCGCATGCAGTTTGGCTAATCCGAAGCACTGTTCACATTTGTACGTCTGACGGTTCAATTGGTAGAACGATTAGGTGGTGCAGTGGTACATGCAGATGAAATTGTGATGTACATTAACACAGACTGGGAACATGCTGCCCACCTAGATGTTGTTTTAAATCGAATTAGGAACTCGGACTCCGGATTAATGCTGATATGTCACAACTCGGACAGACATCGGTGGTCTAACTGGGATGCAAGATTGGTCAAGGTAAAATCAGACCACTGCGAGATAAAATAATGACAATGAGGGAGGTCGCGGTTCCGAATTCTGAGCACACGCTGAGAGAGTTTCTGGGTTGAGTAGAGTACTACAGTCGATTCGTGAAGAATTTTCATCCCATTACATCACCATTGTATGAACTTCTTCGTGTTTGGCAACTGTTTGTACACTTGGCAAGTGAACGACGTTTACGTCAGGTCAACAGTTCCACGTGGAGACAGATCATAAACTTCTAAAGTGAACCAGGACAGCGAGGGGACCGAAAGGATGTCAGTCCGATAGGCATTGTGTTTACCAGAATATGATTTTGAGATCAATCATGCGCTTGGTTCAAGGCTGTGACATCAATATTCGATCGGGTTGTTTAAGAGATTGTATTACCGGTGAGAGGAGTGCAGAATATGAGCTTGTAATTGGTATTTCTAAGGTGTTCTACAACTGGTGATTTTTTGAGGTCAGACATGGTCTCAATTCCATTGAGTTCGCGTGTATATTATTTACTGCGGTTTTTATTTATTTTGTGAAACATGGTCGCTGATGGTTAAACATATGAAGCGTATAGATTATCGACGTTTGTGTTTACTCACACTTTTCGGATGGTATTAGTTGGTGTGATATTAAGTGATTAGAAGATTGGATTTTGACCCTGAGGATCGATCAAGTTCATTATTTTAAATCCCCTCATGAATTTAAATAGTTAGTTACATATCTACAAACTAAGTCTGTTCTGATACTTCTCGTCTTTTGATTGGAACGAAGCAACTCAGCCTGCATCTTTCATCAATAGATCCAATTCAAAAGTGGTCGACGTTCGTAGATTCCATTTTGAACACTCAACAAATTTGACGATGATCTTGGCTGTGATGTAGTTTTAGATTCCGGTTTCAACGATGTAGTTATTTTTAAACGAAACTGGCACCGGCGGATGACTCTTTGGTGATCAGATGAATTCTTAAGCTTGCAACTCATGTGCGGAAAATATAGTAACAGTGTGCTGTCAAGTGGTCCTCGTGGTCCTACCTTCAGTCAAACCGTTACGCAACTGTGGTAGACATTCGGGATGCATTCTCTTTGTTCATCGTCCGTTGCAACTGTGTCAAATTTGGTATGTGGATGGTGTCATATCAGTTTGTGTCTGTCAAAAGTCGGCTAAGTTCCAAACGTCCACTTATTAAGTAGGTAAACAAGACTGCTGACGAACTCATCCGCCGCCCACGGCAGAACCCGTCAAGAATCTTAGGTTCATAGAAGCCTATTCTTTGTAGTCAATTCAGTGTGCATAATCGATTACCTGGTCACCCAACAGTTAGCATTAACAACATACTGGTTCACCTTCAACTGGGTACTACGTCGGAGATAGTGTTGCTGTCCAGCCACACGGCTGTAATATCACCCAGCAGTCAACAATTTGTGCTTTTGGTCACAAGGCACAATCCATGAGGTTTCGTCATTTGTAACATCAAATGCGATGTAGACGTGCAGACATAATCTTGCAATATAGCTGTTTGCGAAAAATTGAATTTATTGAATCATGATTTGTTCAAAAATCCTTGTTTCATGTGTCGTTTGTGTTTTCAACTACAGGTCCACATTGCTTAATTGCCTTTCAAGGCTAACTCAAACGCTTTCCAACCATCTTTTGGAATAGTTGAACAGTACTTTGCCAAGCTGGGTTAGTCTGACATCTACTCGCGGATAGAAACCGCGAGTATCAACCACATCAAGTACTCACTATCAATATTCACTTTCAACACTACCGTTTAGTGTAAACATTACCCCCTGCTTTTCGGCAGATGATAGACACTATGCTGAGCTGCATAGTCTCAATAATATGTCTGTTATGAGGTCAGGTAACGACGAGCATCTGAAATATACTTCGTCTATTATGGGACTGGTTTCCATTTACACAAAGGCTTGTGTGCCTTAGCAAAAAGGCATAGTGGATAACCCAATCCAATAAACATCGTCGCAATCAAAGATATGCTAGCACCGGCAGATGTTCCCACTCCAGTCCTTCCATTGGTTTGTCCAATCAGTACAGCGTCTTTACCCGAGAACACGCAACTTACTTAGCCTGTTGAATCTATTACTCACGTTGGACAGCAAATTGCATTGGTTTCATGCTGACGTCAGTCAACTGATGAGTTCAACTCAACGGTCGGTGCATTCTAATCACTACTAGAGATGGGATATAAGACTATGAGCCTGAATCGGTCAGTTCTCATATATTACCTGGTAGAACAGAAAAGGCAGCCGCATGTTCAATGACTTACTCTAAACGTAACTACATAAAAATTGACAAGAAGCTTCAGTGATCACTTTCGCTTCGAAAAATGTCCTCGAAACGATCGATAGCCGGACTTTTACAAAACGTGCGTACGTGACCGGTTAACTGTAAATCTGTTGGAAGGCTAATAAAAAGTTTTTGCAACGGACACCGTTCGTGACTTGCAAGGAAGTAGTCGGCTGCACACCTCAACAGATGGTAGTTTCGCCAGTGATGTTTGGCAACGTTTAAAAATCAGTCCTCAGACGTGCGTCCATCGACTCGCTCAAGAATGTGGCACTCCGAAGTCCACTGTACACAGCATGCTCAAACGTTATGAGTTTGCCGTCGTACCGGGAGTCCTGATTAACCGAGCTTCGATTGTCGGATACGAACAAGCGTGAGCCATTTCACCCGTAGAATTTATCAAAAATTATCAAAATATTTGACAGTATTTTTCTGTCAACCAATATTCTGTCTGAATGGATCCGTGCACAAGTCTGGGCCAAACTGCCCTTTGGTTCGGACTCCGGATTTTGTTGACAGTTTCTTGTTTCTGGTCCGTACTGTAGGGTATAGCGTGCTCAGCTACAACTCAAGTTGTTTACACTACGATGCGAGTGCACGTATGTAAAGGTAAAATCATTTGAGTTGGCGCTGCGTGCTATTCCTGTTTAGCCGCCATTGGTCAATACGATATCACAGTAGCATGGCTACAAAGAAGTGGACGGCTGCAACGGGTTACACTTAGTCAGCGCTGGTCAGACTGGAAGAGAACTTGGCTGCTGTTTTCAGTTAATTTCATTTTCTCCTAGGTAGTTCACTCCAGGTGTATGTGATTAAACTACGTTTTGAATCGTCATCGTCTTCAGGTAAATTTTGATGATCAGACAAGACTCTGAAATCGCTAGACAAGACATCAAATCGTTTGAACGATGGGAATAACTACATTTTAGACTGACTTTAATTGTGTTTATCTGTTCAGTATTTTTTTAAATTTTCATATTGTACTGTACGACTAAATGACCTTTAAGCAGTTGTTGATAATTACTGCCATTTATTTTATACACCACTCGAAAACTGCATGTACTCTTGTGACTGTTGTGGTGGACGTGAACTGTATCATCTCGTTTGACACGATAGTTCTTATACATGTATATAAACGTACTATCATCATTGGCTGTCACACCTCGTCTTTGTCAAGCAAATGGATCGATTATGTGAACAACACAACAGTTCGTATGTATGTGGGACCCACCATCAAGACAGCGAGACTACGATCCATATTGATGTGACTGTGTATAGCTGGGACGTCTGTTGCTCCGCACTCAGCTTGATACAATTGCTGAGAGCTCAAATAAGTCTAGTTATGGTCAGGCGATTATGTGTGCTTATAGGCTGTGAAAGCCTTGACACTCCACTGGGCAAAGTCGAATAGTGCTGTCTACCAAGTTTGGGACAGTAAGATCATCCATAACACTGTTTGTAAGCGTTCGAAAACTTGAACATGTGGCATACTTACCGACTTGTTTGTATCGATAAGACTCTGTTGACAGTAACTTGTAATTTTTCATCACGTTTTTACTTCTTCACATGCCACTTCCTGCCTTACTGTAGGTCGTAGCGTCTTTTAGGATGGCTGAACGCTCAGCATGCTTGTTTGGATGAGTTTACACATTTCTGTGGCGTTTTCTTTAGAACGCCAATCTCCATATCCCGACTTCTAATTTGCGTCACCCTTCACGTTTTTCAGCCTGATTGGTTCAACCTCCTGGTCGGATCCTTTCATTCTGTTCATCGTGGTTGTTTTACCCCTTTTCGTGTGATTCGTTTTTTTGCTAATCAGTCGAAATAAACTGAGTAAAGACCAGAAACGCCGAAGAGTCTTTCGTTTCATGAGTGTCTGGTTGCTTGTTTTGTTGTGTATGTTTGTTAATTCATTTTGTTTTTGTTTGTTTCTCACGTTGTGTTCTGACGGTTTCTCCTGTTTCTACGTTTGTTCACAAATATATGATGTTCTCAGTTTGTTGTTGACTCAAAATACATCTGCCTCCGAACATTACCGTGAAACATGAGATATTGGTTTCACAGAGATAGCGTACGTTTTTCCGACGAACATTGAGCCATGTAAGTATAACCAACGACACCGAATATCAGAACCAAACCAAACCACTGGAATCGTGGAACTATTAGTGTAAACAATATGATCAAGGAATAAACCTCAGTTTATTTTCGTTCGCGAGATACAGTACGACGATTGGCCGCAATAATCCGTTAATGGTCGAAAATGCACGACAAATGCAAGCACAGGCGCTCGACTTGCAATGTCGAACCGACGAAGTGCAATCTGATCTGTCTGAGGTATAACTAAGTACGCGACCTTCGGGCAGGTCGATCAGTTGATGACAGTATCACGGCGGCCCGTAAGAGGACCGTATACACTGAGAGGAATAAGGAATCGATTGTCAGACAGCAACGGATGTGTGGGCATGTGAGTGAAAATCAATGAATAGAGGGAGGCGAACTGAAGAATTTAGCCTTTTAGATATGGGTTGTAAGAGTAACAATGACAAGCGATTAGTCTGATAAAGTCACAAGACGAATCAAGGAAATTTTGACATCCATAAATGTCACATAGACTGTAATTCGTTGCTGTACGAGGTACTATCTCATCTTGTTCTTTATTGTGTAAAGTTTGTATCGTATGGGGGACGGTGGCTTACCAATGTGTTATTTGATCAGATACAACTGTTATAGGGTGCATCATGGTGTATTCAGCACGGTTTTTACGCATCGCCTAACATTTTGGAACTCAAACGATAAACAGCGAAATACTGAGAACTCGGCTAAGATTTGATTGATCCGGATTGAACACCGCTCATAGCGGACCGCAGCTTTCAATCCTATACAGCAGTATTTGAGTTTCTCTCTTGTTGGAGCTTGTCAGTAGTGCGCAGTCTTAATTTAATTAATTAAAGCCACTCGTTTGTTATAAATATTAAATCCGTTTGTATCATTTGAGTATAGCAGTCAAGTAAATCAAATCACGAAACGAATCCATTGTAGCTACACAATATTGTCAATTTCACACTTGTTTAGGACTCGGATCCAAAGATGGCAGTCCTTCATTGACGTTTGAATCGTAAGTACACTATCATTACAGGAGCCCTTGATTGGTAGGGTGCACAGTTGTCGACTGTCAAACGGTTGTCTTTCACAAGATTTAAAAACTGGCGTTTTGAACATCGTTATCACAGTAAAAACAGATGTAGTAACAGCATGTGAGCGACACAAAACGCTTAAAAGAATGTCTATTGTAGGCTGTGTTCAACTATTCTCGTAGTTGCCGGTTGTCTCTTCTTCAAATTTATAAGTTCAAAAATGTTGTTAACGTCATTAGTTACATGCAGTATTCTTTGTTTCACATTCCTTTTGGCCGGAGTTAACTGACAACAGCTGTCTTTTTGAATTCTGCTGAATGTTATCAGTTGCTGCTCATATTCTCATCGTTTGAGTGTCCACGCGTAGTGACTCGTTCATTTTGTATGCCAATGAAACGGTGTTCACGTCAAGTACACTCCATCAAATCAGATTGACATGTGCTTATCTAGTTACATCTGGCCTAATCCTTTGCAAGTTTGTATCTGGACTTAAAGTACGCTCTAAATCTTGGGGGATGTGTAATCTATACAAATTGTGAATTTCTGACCATTTTCCATCGATTGGCAAGTCGGTAAGCCTTTTCCATTATACACTCAGTTACCCGGACTTATCGGCAAGTTTGTTTGCAAAATTATCCTGGTTGGTCCATGTATGCTTCTCGAAGTACTCCGCAATCGACAGCTTGTCTGGTGAACGTCTTTGTTATGTGTAAGTTTGTATTTTGAGGGTCGGCTTTGAACTTGCTTTGAGCTGGAACTAGCTGGTTCTCGCGGTAGTTCTATGGTAAGTACGCCGACTGCGTATCGCTGGGTTGTGTGTTCTAGCTCGGCTCAGCGTGGCTGTTCCAGATTCACACGCAAGCTAAGACTTATGGGTGAAGTACGTAAGCATTCGATAGCCGAGAATACCTTCATTGTTCAGTCATACTCGCTCGGCTAACTCATCACCAACGCATGTATTGATTGATCACACTCGCATCCTCAGTCCGTGACTTCTACGCTATGTATGTTCGATCAAATCAAAGTATGCTTGTTTTTTGGTGTACTTTTACCCTTGTCCAGTAATGATGATGGCCGTGTGTAATCAGCGTTAACAAGATGTTCGTACATTACGTATAGGGAAAAAAGAAAGTTGTCTGACTATGTATTAAGCGCTAAAAGAGGCGCGCGCTTGAGACGCATGTATCGAATCGCCATGTCAACTGAGTGTTGTTGCAGTACACCTATGGAATGTCAAAGGTTTATTAAACTTACTGAGATTATGACCGGAAACCAAGATACTCAATTTCCATCTCATCATTAGGTATATGTCCTCTCCACTGTTTTGTACTTCCATTCTTTCAGCCGTGCTGTCCACGAACGTTTTTTCTAATGACTTCTCCAAAAAGCATCTCGTTAACCTCAGCTTGGGTGGCCACCAGTGACGCTGAAATTTACTTGCCAATAGTTATATCTTTAATGTCAAAGTTGAAATAGTTTCGACTAAAAGATCGTGCTAACCTCATGATTATGAGTGATGCGAATGACCGCAGGGATAACGTTTTTTTTACACTCTTCGGCTTCTGATGCCACCGTTTTCGCTTATATTTTCGTTCGTTCAACTTTGTGGCATTTTTGCTTTGCGATTAAAAATAGCACAAATCGGATCACTTCCATGTACGATGTTCCAATCAAGTCTGGGTTCCGTATTTTGTTCAGTGAATGGTTTGGTGACATGAACCATGTCAAATAACGCCAGTCCTGAAATCTGATAAGCACTGGTTTCATAGAACAAATAGTCTCTCTGGTGGTCACGACTCAATTACTCTTGGATAATGGTTGGACCATTCGGATGAACCCGCAATGTCCAGACGGGACTGCGTAGGGTTTGGACCGACGGCCTTTGTAACGCGGTCTGGCTTATGACTTCTAATATTATTTTGACCTATTGTGTTGTATACTTATTACCTCTCTGTTATAAGTTGGAGACGTTCCATGCCAGAAGGACCCAGCTTTTTCATCACTCCATAAATTCGATGTTTTCTCTTTTGTTCTTGGGTTTGTTCTGAAGTTATATTTTGATTCATGTCCGCTTTCGATAATTCATCATTTTTATTCCTCTTTCTATCGGCAGATTCAAAGGATATGAATCGAACACATCGTTCAGGTGATTAATTCATTTTTTTTTAGTTGTTCTGGCGCTTTGTCTTTTATCCCATTCCGCCGTATTTCCTATCTTCAAAAATCAGTATTATTCTAGCTACTAATATTCTTACAAGTAGCTTATGATTTTTAATAGAAGTTCCTCGTTCTTTGGTTGACATATCTATTCAGTTCTTAAATTCTGACGATCCTGAATATTAACCTAAAACTTCACCGAAGAGAACATTCAGGCTGAATCAGTCAACTCATATTAATCAGCGATAAGCAAGTGAGGACGTCGCACAGTGCTATCCAGTTAGCCGTGTTTATCATGCCTTAACTACATCCCGCATTTTAACTCCCCCAACGTCCTGTTGGACTGAGTTTATTTTTCTAATAGCAACCCTTCTGAAAATGATTCAGGAATCCCTCTTCTTTGTTGACCTTGCTAACAATGCTTTGAAATTTGTAATTAACCCAGTATAGCGGGAATCGGTTTGTTGAACTACTCTCGTCCCCCGTCAAAATCGACCACTTACTTCATTTTGTACTTTTAGCCAATACACTACAGTATTAGATCTTCTGTCTCTTTGTTCTTAATGCGGCGAATGAATTTGGAAACTAAGATACAGTGCGAAAACTGCACGTAATCATTTTCAGCAGACTCCTGAGTCGAACATTCTAGTTCTGTTTTTTCTCGGTTAAACTCCTCTTCAACCGGATATGGACTTCTAAGACCATTCACAAAGGTGATAGGTAGCTTATGGAAATAGATAAATGTTAACGGGAGGATTATCAGATAATTCCCCCTAACCTGACCGTCGGGTCGACGGTTACTTGCACCAATAAGGCCACGTTAACTGACCTTTATTTTTCTTTCCTCTCTGATATGTTTTTCTCAGTCGATTTTCACACGAAGCCTATGAACTGGTTGATATACGGATTGCTGATATCACTGTCCTTAAAATACTCAAATTCGTTATCAAGTCTATACAAATGATTTAATCTTTTGCTTGGATGTCACCATCGAAGCAGATGATCTCTGCTCCTCAAGGTTAAATTAACTGCTTTTCTATCGTGACTAATGCTATTGACAAGTATCTGACTTCATGAATAACGCTGAGTTTTGACTTTAAGGGTGCTTCATTGCAGTAGCATCGAGGTTCATATGTTTCATGGTCGTCGGAGCTGGGTGTAGATTTTGCTTATTTCTATCAGTTTTGTTAGATGCCGATCTTCTTTCATCAGTGCTAGTTAACACCCTGTTATTTCATTCTGTTCACTTATTGAATGTACCAAACCTACTGTTGTTCTTTATCTTCACGAATAATGCGATCAGGAGAAGTCAATTATTGCAGTGTATTTAAGATTGGACGCATTCAGTGATGTCTATAGTGCTTCAAACGATGCAACGTGCAAGTTTTGGTACTTATTCCCCATACTAAGGCGTGACTTTGAATGCTGTACTTTTTGGTAACGTGTATAAGGTCAATTATTTAGGTTGAAACATTAGGAATACAGAACAAGTTGTAAGTTATCCAATGAGACTGAACAAGCGATCAGTCATTGAACATAAGCGCATTGCATGATCCATAAGAAGTCAACTGTTTTCACTTATTCTCTTCAGGTTTCTAGAATGCTTGTCTAAAAGGTGTAGAAGGTTTGTACTAATTGCGACTCAAAATTTGTATGTCAGTCCCAGTGTGTGATCAGTGGCGCAGTGTTCAACACAGTTGCGTCTTGAAAGTGTAGCCGGAATTCAAATTCCGGCCTGGCAAAGATGTGCACTACTAACGAATTCTAACAAGAGCGAAACTGGAGTCTAGTGCTTCTCTTCGGAAGGGGTTTACCGGAAGGTTTACGGAAATGCGAAAACTACATTTAGTTGTCAGTGATGTCTTGCACCACTGCCGCTGCTGGGATCCCAATTATATACATTCGTAAATCAAAACTACATTGCATTTGGTAATTGTTCGGGCACCAAGTTTTTACGAACGCTCTGTTTAGTGGTATAAATCGAAGATTATCTTTTGTATGCCCATGATTACATGTAGGTATACGTTACCTTCGGACAGTTGAAAAAGTTTTACATACGTATACTGTCTCACAGTTGTTCTGTCGCACTGTCATACAGACACCTCAGTCCAAATCAGTTTATAGTACTTTATAATGGAATGCAGTATCCACTTTTATTGAGAATTTCTGTGCATTATTTGTTAGTGTTAATTATCAAGGGATGCATGTACGATTGGGAATTCTTATCCAGGTTTCTTAGATAACCTCCGTCAGCTCCAGTTTTGATAGAGAAGTACCTTGTTTCGATACAAATCCAGGGAACCGGGTCGATGGTTCTCAGCCGTATTCAGATCTTGACTGTGCGCATTCCAATTCATTGACTCCATATCTCACTGTGCAAACCACAGCTTTGTCATGTTCAGGGTTTTACTAATAGTTGTTTTCAACAAAATGATGTTCGATTGTCTTCTGACATCATCTACACGCAATACGTTATTCGAAGTCCTTCAAACTAGTGTATCTGGAGTTTGTGCGACACAAACTCTTCTTTGACCACTGTGTTTCTCTGTATTGTACAAAAACAGAGCAGTGGGAAATTGTGTCGTTGTTGAATTAGATCTTTCTTCCGCTTTGCGGTATCTCGACAGCTTAGTTGAGTTTCACTGAATGTCAAAGAACTGTCCCTCTGCAAATTATGTTCTGGTCATCCGTAACCATGCAAAATGAGCCGTCCGCAGTTTTAAATCATTCATAGCTGAAAAATGAACTTATTCGTTATGTAACTGACTGGATATCACGTGTAAAGTGAACCAAGTTGAACACATTGTGAACTGGAAGCCATATTCCCTTTTAGAACTCCGTAATATGCTTTGGATTGAAATGTCTATACAACTTTAAAATGATACCATTTCCGACTCGTTACCCCGATTTGAATTTTTCTCAGCTGTTGACAAATGATTGGCTTCAAACTATACGCATTTTTCAATTACATGTGTGTAAAAAAGTTAGTGTCTTATCTGAAAAACTAAGCGAGCTATAAACAGGAGTCTAATGTTTGTATAATTTTGTGGTGAACTGTACTCATTAACAGCGAATCATATCGTATCCGTGTTTGCCTTCTTCTGTCACTTTCTTGATTCTATGCAAATATTCCTTAGTTTATAGGTACCCCCTCAAACCCATAGTTATATGCCCTTGATAGTGATTCCACTGCCTGATTTCTTTCATGTTACACATTTAACAATGATAACGGTATCGCGTTTTTCACCATACATCCCTAACAGTACACCGCGTATAAAAATCACAACTAATAATAATAATGAATGTTTGCTAGTGTCATTGTTTGACTGAGTAGATTCGCTAAAGGCAGTTGCTGTCGTGGGATGTCTACATCTACATGCTTATTATAATCATCTGTTCACTTACTGATCCTGGTTGCGCTACTTCGTGCAACCTGGTCTGTAAGTTCATCTAACAAGCTGGACATACAATCACTTTTTTTCGTCACACTATCAAATACTATGCCTGTTGGACTTGTGTTCGCGTTGATGGCGACTCTGGTTCATCACCAATAAATGTCATCTGTTCGGAAATCAAGCTGATTAATCTCAAAAGCAGCACCAGAATCATCCTCCTTTTTGCGCAGAGTGTTTATCAGAATACCTGCATGAATACAGCCACTGGTAATAAAGTTTTTTTTGTTCTTCACTGTGGCTTCATTTATACCAAAAGGCTGTCTATAGTTAACAGCAAGATGTTTCTGTGCCCACTTTATCCAGTTGGCTCATTTTTTCGTTTTTTGTGTCAATTCGTCTTCAGTTAAACGTCCGTTGGCCACTTCAACAACTGATGCTTCTCTGAATTCACGGGAACAAATCAAATCTGCACGATGGGACACTAATGGTAGGTCTGAACAGTTTGTTTGTTTTCAATTGCATTTCATTTCA
>JTDE01022079.1:9369-23113 GCA_014338405.1 Paragonimus skrjabini miyazakii
AGTGTGAACCACTGATGTATTGCTGTCTATGGTGATGACGATGAAATTGACGGCATTGAGTCAATCGTTCGGAGTGCTTATGAGTCTAGACTTGCATAAGGTATACTGAGTGTATTTGTAACATAGTAAATCATTTGAATTAGTTTGAAATTAACAGTGCTTACTGTTGCAGATAATCGGATTCGACGGCACAAACGAATAGCCTTGAGTTAGAAACAGAAGAGTAAGAGGCCCGTATGACAGGCTTTATTCGTCGATTCTGCTCGGCTGTAGTGGCTTTAAAGTTACAGTCTTTCGCAAGCGACCTCATTCTTTGTGCAAATTGGTCCAGCGTCTGTCCATCTTCTTGTCTACAAGTCGCTAACAGATGGCGAACGAATACTTCGTTCTTGGGCTTCATGTACAGGTCCCGTAGTATGGAGACTGCATCGTCATAACTATCGCATTCAGAGATATACTCATAGACCGAGGACGAGATGTAGTTGATCAACGTAGTCAATTTGTTGGGTTGGAGACTGTCAATAGACGACAAGAAATTAGTGAATGTACAAAACCAGTGATTCTACTCTTTAGAAGCGTTAACGGCGTTGGGATCGACGTCAAACCTCTCAGGACGTAGGATCCGTTCCACCACATCGTTGTTAGTCGGATAAATTGTTGCAAACAATCAGATTCGACGGCACAAACGAACAATCTTGAGTCAGAAACAGAAGAGTAAGCGGCCCGTATGATAGGCTTTATTCGTCTAACAACTGGCGCATGACAGCTGAAATGGAAAACATAAATCGATTACCAACTCGAGGATGAAACAAATGACACAAAATATTGTATCACCTACTGTGGCTGGTTACCATTTTTACGAAGTTTTTGTTCATTTGCGAGTCTCATGTTGAATAGCAAGAATGTCCCAGTAGTGTTCCTAATATCAGAGCCATTTTATCTGAGCTCCTGCGAGATATAGTCTCTGGTTCATGCTAGGTTACGGTTGTCCGAAGGAATCATCTCCAGGTCATACCAGTCCGCTGTGCCGGTCATCGTTGGTACTAGCACTTGAACTTACATTCCTACCCTTCTTTACATGGTATTTCACTAATAGATTTTCCAATGACTGGCGTTATTGTTAGAGGAATGTAAATTGAACACCATTAATTTTTGTTACAGTCCTCGCATCCACATTGATTTTTCCCTCTTGGTAAAGAGCACAAGACTAAGGTTTCGCTTGTGTTTCAGCTCATCAGGTGACGTAAACAAGGCAATCACAGTACTGACTTCACATTAAGCACGTTCGAATTATGTTCAAATGTTCAGTCTCATTCACTGATAAGTAACGCTCGGATTTTGCTACTGGCCTCAAGGGGAGACGTTGAACTTATCTTGCAGCGTCTCACTGTCAACCTTGTGGAAAGGATATTTCAGTCATATATACGCCAACTATATCGAAAGAGGTTAACAGAGAGTTTTTTCTGAATGCAAAGCTACAGTCAGACATGAACGGTGTTTCATTTCTGTAAGCCAACTCCCTTATTAGTCGTCAATAAATTTAAAAAAATTGTATTGTTTTTTTCAACTATTAAGTTTAAAACAGCTGGTTTTTATGACTTACTTAACTGAACGGATCTGCACTAGTTGCATGCTACCCGTTGTATGTCTTTCAGCAACGTGCCCAGAATCCTTATTTCTACAAGAGGTTGACCATTTTGTTTTGCTTCCAACCCAACAGTCTGTTATTGTTCAACGACTGCAGTCCGAACTACAATCCACAAAGCGAAAATTAAATTCCCAAGTAGAACAAACTAACGAGCTAGAGGCTCTGCTAGCCGAGCGGGATTCACGTTTGACTGCACAAGCACATGAACTTGATGACGTGGAGTCCCAGCTGATCGCGTCTACCACGTTGATCGATACGCTGAACAAACAACTGACCAGTAACCATCACCAGCTAACGCACTTCTTGCAACAACTCAAACAGAACTCCTCCCAGACGCATAGACCGCCTGATTGTCTTCCCGCTGTACCTGCTGTGCTAGACCTAGTGGCAACTTTAGACACTACTTATGCTGAGTTGCAGGAGGCCGAACGTCTTCGAATAGTGGCTGAGAAAAAAGCGTCAAGTGCCACAAAGACGGCTCATGAATTGCGTAACCAGCTGCGTGAAACAACAGAAAGGTCAGCGGTTTTTTCTCCTTCTCATTGTTCTTTGATTGATCCGGTGATCATGGACGTTTCCACTCAAACATCTAGATGCATCAGTCACTGTTGTGCTACTCAAACTGATGAAGTTCCTGGATGTATTCCTAACGATAGTCTGCGTCAGATGACCAAGGATGATAATTCTGTCGATTTCCGGTCCACTGACAAACCTGATCAAGTAGGTTCGTTATCGTTTTCAAGTAGCTTTTAAGTGTGTCTGTCTGCGAATTCATGATGGCGTGAATACACGGTATTGTTTCATGCTTCATTCTTCTCCCAGGTTTCTCCATACGCATTCTCACGTCCGGATACGGTACTAGCCCAATCGTTACATCCGAAACACAACGATTCTGAACAGGTGATCCTTCTTCAGGAAGCCTTACGCAATGCGATTTCTCAGATTAACCGACTCAACAGATATCGTTTGTCACAGAAAAACAAAATCACGCAACTTCAACAACGTCTTCATCAGCTGAATTCGGAACTTGATGCCACTGTGGATGCGCTCCGGTATCATCAGACCAGCTCGGAAACTGAACGACATCGCACTGTTGCAGAAATAGCGGGACTGCGTACGCAACTGGCTAAAGCGACCGCTTTGCTGGCAGCTCATTCCCATCAGCAGATGACCAGCTCAAGTGCCGTTGTGTGTTTGCAGACAGCGACAGGTCCGCTTGCAACCTCTGTCGTTTTGCTCATTATTTATTGCTGTTTAAATTCGTTGTCCGTTATGCGCGCGTCGAAAACGATTACTTGTTTATTTGATGGGTTATGAACTGCCGCACACATTTGACGACGTCTGTTCCCTGATTACTCTTCCACGGTTGTGAGAGATAACATATGGCTGTACATATATGTTACCAAATGGGTCCTGCGCTGCATCAATTACGGGTACACTCACACATCTCACATTCGTTGTAAACCCAAAGGAATAAGACCGAGAGGCAGTGAGTGGAATTCTTTGTACTCCCGCCGGCGTATGCTGGTTAACCAGATGGTGGACGAGTGTGATGACGAAACTCTGATATCAGAAATGTAGGGTTCCTCCCTTGGTAGGCTCTAAGTGAGTGTGATGCGTGCCAGGTTAATAAGAGCAGGATTGTTTAGCATTCATCAACATGAATCTGAGGAACAAATTAGTTCTATAGGCTCAACATTGATGTGACTTGTTTTCACGCAAAGATGTCAGATGAGCCTCCTTCATCGATGTCCTTCAGTGTTTCTTCGACATAATTGTGTTGATAACCATGGATGAAGGTGTTCAGATACCCTTGAGCTACGTTTCTGACGTGTCTATTTAGTCCATTCGGTTACGGAGGGCACCTCCTCTTAAAGGACTCGTGATGTAATCAACAAGTGTGGAATTTTCAGTTATGTACACGTTTTAGCGATGTTTTTTATCGTTTTAACATCAAGTACTTGTTCGTCATTTGCGTTGCTAATTGTAGAGCCTACTCACGTGGATCTTGATCCCTCTGAAGTTATCTTTGCGCCATTTGCGCAATACCCCTCCTTCAGTTTGACGCTTGTTTCTTAACCAGCGTTCGTAATATTTCAATTTCAGTGTGATCTGCATGTGGTAGAACTCACCGCTTCTGTTCATCCTGCTCATCAATATAACTGGACGGTTTTTTCATTGTCCTAAATGTTTTTGTCCCTTTTCCTTCGTTTCAATCACTTATCTCTTTTCCAAGCCTCTAGTGCTGGTCCGATCTCCGTAAAGCCTCAGACAGCCCTGTCGTCCGTAACACTCACCCATCCCAGTGCTGATGATCGGGTGTGCATGGATTTGGCTTTAGCTCAGACAGAACTGTCCCAACTCCGAGTGGATATGGCCCGAGTAAAGGCAGATAATGATCGAGAACTTACTAAACTGCGTGGTCAATTGGCCGAATCCACAACAGACGGACGGGCGTTACGGCTTCAAGTCGTTCGTTTGCAGAACGCGCTGGAATCCGTCACAGGCAGATCGACAGACGGGACCGGAAACGGTTGCGCGACGGAACTGGTGTGTTCAAATTGTCAGCGTTTAGAAAAGCTTTTGACCATCCTCCAGCAAAAACATTGTTCTTACCCGACTAAGGTCACTACTTCAATTGATACACAGACCTCCCAAACATCATTCCCGGACCAGAGCGTACAATGCCGTAGCGTATCTGTGCAGTGGGATCTGATTTCTGCCAATTCTGCAGGTATCGGATTGAATTCTGATGCAGAATATAAGGTAGTTCTAGACTCGGGAATAAAATCTGTTGAGGATTATACTGGAACCACCGATGAATATCCGGTTTTCCATGACTTTACTGATCATCTGCATTTCCAATCTGAGATAGAACGCGACCGGTTACAGTCGGAACGTGATGAGTTAGTGGCCGAACTTCGCACATTTCACTCAGAAAGGGAGCAACGCATAAATCAGCGACAACAAGAGGAAGCAGAGGTTGACCAACTGCGTTCCACCTTATCCAACGAACGACTGTCCTTAATTGAACAACAGTCTCGTCTGCAAGAAGAACGTCAGTGCCTACGTGCGGGCCGCGATCGATTAGCTCGATTAGAGGTTGAACTGTTAGAAAAACGCAGGGAGGCTGAGATGTTGGTCTTGTTGGCAACGGAAGAACAAAGCGCGGCCTTGGCACTGAAAAAGCAACTGAGCGGTACGGTCGAAGAGAAACTGTTTGGTGCCGTACAGTCTAGAGATGTCAGACCTCAGCCAGCAGTTGTTGATATATCGTCCCCGACAGGTAGTTGTATATCTCGTGTCATGGAAGAACGTGCTGTACAAACGGATTTGTTCGAGCGTCTCGCGTGTAAGTTCACTTCATTGTTGCACCTGTTTGTGTGCGTTTAGTGATTTTGAACTACATTGTTTGTACGGTTATGAAATGCAGTAGTTGTGTATCTTTTTTAACATTTGGCTGTATTATTTCGGATGGTTAGTGAAGGACTGCTTGACGAACAGGTGACGACTATCTCAGTCTTTTCTCACCTAATGGGGTGCACATGAATGAGACCGCAGAACATGCGGATAAATTTTCCGATTGTTGGGAATGCGTGGTTCAATACTACAATCCTAATTTGGCTGACCTGAGTTATGCATTGGCTACCTCTGACCGATGTGCGTTTGCGTTATGTTTATCTAGCCTCGTGCTTGTGGTGATCGCGCGTTTGATCCATGTACGTCTATCTTAAGAAGCTGATGCATTTGTTTTGAAACAGTGAGTGTCGTTTTCGTTTTCTTCCGGTGCTTCTCTCATTATGCATTGTCTATTCTACCGGTTTCACTTTTTTCCTCGAAGGTGTGTGCATTCCGGGTCATTAGCTGCCACATCTGGTTTTAAACAATCGTTTTGGTCCCAATCGACGTTACAACTAGAAGACGACTGATGTTGTGGACCTTGTGTTTGTGCTGCGAACGTCTGTTGTGCTCATGTTTACCATTACGTGCCGTCCACTGCTTTTCTGTGAACACAATACTATGTTTATGAGCACCGCCTCTAGTTCAGTGTTCATGCTAATGTGACCGATATATTTTACTTCCATTGCCCGTAAAGTCCTCTATCACATCATTGCATTATGGATCATCTCGTTGTCTGGTATTGCGAGTGGCGATTCTACAAACTTGTCTTGTTTGCTCTCTGAAACACCACAATAGTTCATGCTCCTTGAGGTTGGCGCTACTTGAGACTGTCCCGGCCTTCATGTTATCCACCCTACATTTATTATTGCACTAGGTTCGTGTTGTTGCTTTGTATGTTTGACTCACATGTGACTAATGGATTACGTCATATGATGGCAAACCGTTGTGATGCGCAAGATATTACTTTCCATTCTTAGGTTTTTCGCAGCCTTTACTTCCTGCGTGCGACTAGGTTAATTTTCTCCCACCTTTTCCCTTTTTTTTCGCACTCGGCTACTAGGTAATTACCAACCAAACGTGAGCCACGTACCTTCTTTCCCATTCGGGCTGATAGGTGAATTTCGGCCGAATTTCGAAACAGAGATGTCAGACCTCTTTCGAACGGAACTGTCATCCAACTCCCAATCCAAATCGCTTCAAGAGCTCGTCGAAGAACTGGCATCCCTCAGAGCTTATTTACTTAACCAATTGCAATCATTAGAGAGGGAAAAATCGGAAATTCGTGCCCAGAAAGAAAACCTTGCTCGTGCTCCTCCACCCGTCCCACCAGCTGAGTGTAATGATGTTGGGGGCAAAGAAGTATCGTCGGACGCCTCGGTGGAATCCCACATTTCACAAGGGCAACTGTTGGTTCGTCTACGACAAGCTGAACAAGAGGCAGAAGATGCTATACTGCAGCTACGTGCTAGCAACGCAGAATTTCTGGCCCTCCGTGAACGCGTCTCTCATGCAATGGTCGAACGGGCGTATTTGAAGTCAGCCGTTGAAGCTTTAGATGAACAAGTGAGAAGGCAGCACACAGTTTTATGCCCCATCATGTCTCGTCTTTTCAACGGATGTAGTTAAGTTTGTAAGCAATGGAACGGGTTTTCCGGCTCAAGCAGTTGTATTGTAATATCTCACGGCTTCAGATAAGTTAGTGACTATGGCGTAGGTTGTGAAGGAGAAGAGCATAGATGCCGACTCTTCGAAACGTTTACTAATTGCATGGCGTTTAGTTCATGCGGTTACTGTTAGACGTATATGTCGTTCAACACAGCTAGCTGGATTGCGTTGTCCTTCAACTGGCTGACTCTCGTATTTAGTCATTTAATTGTGAATTGCCACACGACTCCTCACTTTAATCCTACTGTGATCGGTTTGCCGGTTTAGACTAACTTTTCTCTATAGCTGTCTGATACATCTTCGGTTCATATCATTAATAGTGCACTTAAGGATGGACTCTGTGATCGTGTTTCAGCTTCTACTTTGTTACTTGGCAGTTACATTTTAAGTGTCACAATGGTCTATCTGAGTAAAGCAGTCTTTTTATCCCGTGTTCCTTCGGCACCCATCCTTACTAGTGCCATTGCGATCTCAATATTCGAATGACATCAGTTGGGTTATTGTTCTAGATTGATTCATTTCATAATGTATAGGGTTAGATCTTCTGTAGACTTTCGCCTAAAGTGCATGTTTTGGCTGTCAGGCTATTGGCGAACGGGTCTGGTGATTTTCATTTATGGTTGACGAATCGCGCAGCAGCTGAAGCTTATCGTGGTGCTTACTGATCGGTTATCTACATCAAACTTGGCCCCACCGGCGTCGGCCGGTGGGAAGCAATCAATTGACGCTGTCGCAAGGGGTATCACCGAGTTTCATTACGACGCCCAGGCTGGCGTGACATTTGATGCTTGGTTCAGACGGTACGAGGACCTGTTCAGTGTCGATTTCGGTACACAGGACGAACCGTGGACGGTTCGTCTCCTCCTACACAAACTCGGTACCGTTGGGCACGAGAAGTATGTCAACTTTATCCTTCCAAAGAACGCACGCGACAACTCCTTCGAGGAAACACTCGAGACTTTGCGGTCCATCTTCGATGATCAGTCTTCCTTGTTCAACACAAGATACCAATGTCTGAAACTGGTCGAGTCAGACGACGACGACTACGTCACTTATGCCGGTGTGGTCAATCGTGAGTGCCAGCGTTTCAAGCTCGGTTCGCTTACTGAGGATCAATTCAAATGTCTGGTGTTCGTCTGCGGTCTTCACTCTCCGAAATACGCAGACATCCGTACTCGCTTGCTGAACAAGGTCGAGCAAGATTCCACGACGACGCTTCAGATGCTTACCACGGAATGCCATCGCCAAATCAACCTAAAACACGACGCTGCAATTGTCCAACGCGGTACTGGTGCCGTACATGCAGTACATTCTGGCTCATTCACACACGGTTCGGGTAATGGTACGTGAACACAGAATCTCTCACGGCATCCCGGCCCTGGTTCACTTCCCGCAGGACTTGGCTCGCATCATCTGTGCTCATACGCCAAGAAGTCACCTCCGTCCCCGTGCAGGCATTGCGGCGCCTGGCATTTTCATCGTGACTGTCCTTTCAGACGGCACCGTTGCTCTCGGTGTGGTCAACTGGGACACAAGGACGAATTTTGTCAATCCCAGCACATTGACAGTGGTTACTCTACCTCCAAGTCGCGGTACAACCCCAAGTTCAGATCGAGGCCCACATCCAAACCGGTTGGCAAATCCCTGAGCCTGCTGACCACTTTCCAAGTCAACGTTCCCGGTCGTCGGAAGTTCGTTTCGGTCGTGATAAATAGCTACCCAGTTCGATTGCAGATGGACACTGCGTCGGATATTACAGTCATTTCAGAGAGTCTCTGAAGAACACTTGGTCGACCACCAAATCGACGGACGTCTCAATCCGCCACCATCGCCTGTGGCGGCCTTTTGCAATTGACTGGCCAATTGCAGTGTTGCGTCTCATTCCGAGGTACAACTATTAACAGCTCCTGCTACGTCTCTGGCTCGAATCTCAATTTGCTCGGGCTCGAGTGGATAGAACAACTTGGCCTGCTAGATTTTCCAATTCGAGCAATATGCAACCAAGTGCGGTCCCCTGCCGCACCACGCAATGCGACGACTGAGATCGTCCAACGGTCCGCGCCAATGTTTCAGGAAGGTCTGGGACGCTGCTCTCAGAACCAAGTAGTCCTGCATCCATCTCCAGGAGCTCAACCCGTCTTCCGTCCGAAAAGACCTATACCGTACGCAGCTTTGGCACTCGTGAACCCAGAGCTCAAACGTCTTGAGGAACAGGGCGTCGTCATTCCTGAGATCGTACCGTTGACTTCAGCAAGGGCGACTGCTACTTCTAACAATCTTCGACGACCATGCAGTCAGCCTAGCCTCACCAAAACCATTGTGTTTGACAATGGTACCCAATCCGTGTCCGGTCACTTTGGTGAAATCTGCAGGCACAACGTCAGTGAACACTTTCGGTCGCCTCCAAAGCATCCGCAGTCCAACAGACAAGCAAAACGCTTCGTCGACATACACAAACGTGCCCTTCTCAAATCGCGTAGGGAGGGAACGTCTGAAGAAAGCCTACGACAACTCCCACTCGTCTACCGCAGGGCTCCTAACAAGTTGCTGAACGGTAAACCATCTGCTGCCCAAGCCCTTATGAATCGTAAACTGCGAACCACGCTGACCTCCATGATCCCGACGAGGCAATCAGTACAGAAACAATTTTCTTCAGACGAAGACGCCCCGTTATCAGTTCAATCGCCTATCTACACCCGCGATTATCGATCCGATCACAACCAGTGGGCAGAAGGTGTGATAACGAGACACCGAGGCAAAGTGCTTTATGAGATTTCCGTTGCGGGGGACACTTGGGTCTGCCATCGCAATCAGCTCCGGTCACGACATGGGGTCAATGAAGAAATCCGTGACGACCAAAGGACTATACCGTTTTACCTACTCCTGGACACGTTCGAAATTCTCGAAGCGTCAACCTTACCTCTGTTAACTGACAAGACAAGCTGTCCTGCCAGACGTCGAAACCATCGGCTACGCCGACCACCGACTCTCATTCAGGTTGACCCGAAGAAGACGACCTACTACCAATCTTCGTGAGGGAGGTGTCGGGGAAGAACCCAATTCCCCGAAAATACCGTTTTATTTGACTTCGAAGTGGCCTGACTCACTACTAGTTGTAGTGACCTTCATAGTCGACACGGCCATGTGCCACGTCCCTCATCACGTGCGCTCTCAACCTTTGTGCAAAATTCTGGCGCCCGGCCCACACGCAAGTACTTTACTTGGTACATCACTGTACTGTGTGGATCTTTGTCTGGTCCACTTCTGTCCTTGTTTTCTGATTGGTCACAAACCCTTTAAATGTTGTCTAGTTTGTGACCGTGTTGTCTTCGGATTGAGTGACATAAAGTAACTCTGTCCAGAGGCCAGTCTTTTCTCTGTGCTCATCCGTTAGCCTCAGGTGGTTGGGTTGGCCGAGAAGATCCGTATTAATCTGGCATATTTCGTAGTCCGTTGTTCAGAACCGTTGAACATCGTTCCGTTATCTACCGTTCTACTAACCGTTATTCCGTTGTCTGTTTACTCGCTCGTAGGCAGTATTTCAAGTTACAACACAGTCCTGAACAACACGCCAGAAACAGCTGAGATTAAAATCTTCTATCGTTGCTTTACCGTATGTTCTTACAGCTATCGTTTTTGCTTTTAAATAATAGTGCATTCATAGCACAAACGTACTTCCTTTCGGCAGATTACGTCCAGCTTATGGCTTTTCTTCGGTGATGTTTTTCATCCAGCAAATCTGCTGCGGTTTTTAGTTTCTGTTGAGTTTGATACCTATCAGTAATAGTGACGTTGATTACAGGCTACTGGTGGTGCGTTATAATCACAGTTACCCCGATTTGGTTTTGTTGGATATACAGGTCGCTTACGCTTAAAGCATGTTGTTGGTTCATTTTCAGGTTTCCCAGCTTGAATCATCTTTATTTGAACGAACGCAGCAGTTGAATCAGTGTCGTGCTGAGTTGACGAGAATCAGTCCGACCAGTGCTACAACACTGCCGAATACATTTCGGTCGATGACTGATATTCCACTATTGTGTGGGCTAGCCCAAAAGCTGGGCTGTAACAAGTGAGCTTAATAGTTTTCCCCTGTTGGTGTATTCAGTTTTTTGACTCATGTGTCCATGATACCAGTCGGATTTCTGGAATGTTTGCCGCTGTTAATTTGACCAGTTGGCCGTTTATGTTATATGCAGATGGTGCCAATAGATTGAGGTCATAGGTAAAAGTGAACTTATGTTCAACACAGTCCTCTCAAAATCTTGACATTCTTCTGTTGCGCTTGACCCTTGGTGTGAACCCTCCGTGTGGATTGTTCATAATGCTCACATCGTTTAATCGCTTATTAGCCGTGTTTGTCAGGCTCCTAGCGAACTTAGTGACTGCGCTGGAGCAAGTCCGGATGCAACCCTGCTGTCTAATCGATCAAATACGTTGAAGACCCCCCAACTGCTTAGCCGCTCCATTGATCGACTAAAACAATGATTACAGGTTTCTGTTCTGTAATCTAGCATTTTCTGTTCGTTCTTAGTGGCAACCGTAGTTCTTACTCCATTATCACCGTTTTAAGCCAGTGCTCTAATCGCTTCTCGTCGCTTGATCTGAGGTTGCCTTTTAACCAATGGCAATCCAGCTAAACCAAGATTATCACCGACTCTGGGTTAGCCGCCACTCCCACACGCGCAATCTTGTCGATTGGGCTGCTGTAACATCCAGCCAACCGGACACACAATTCTATCCTCTGTACAGACTTGCTCCGATTAGAGAGCCCATGACGTTAGGTGAGTGCATTGCCTGTGTTCTCTTTCTACGCGAACTTGTTGCATGCTGCCTGACATGAAACGGCTTAAAACGGTGATTACGAACCAAAACTTGATGACCAAGGGCGAGAATAACTATCGGAGAAAGCTGAATTATAACAGCAACATCTGCAGTGTCAGATCGCCCGCCCCATCTATCAAAGTGACGTTTTCCGGGTAGGGTTTCACTTTTAATTCACATAGCTGGCTGGCTGAGCAAAATTCTCCTTCTGCGCTTTATTCTGCTGCTTCCTAACTGAACCTTTCACAAGAGACAGACAAAATTTACGGCGCAGTACACTGTCAAGCTTTTCCAAATGTAACAAACGTATGAGTTCATGCTGTGTCTGTGCGCGCTAGGTGGCGGTGTGATTGATATTCTAATGAACAATGTTTGTGTTTGGTTTAGGCCTTAGAAGCGGTATCGTCAAACCTTTCTCGACTGGGCTTTAAGAGACTGTGAGCACGCTTGATTGAGGGAGTTTTAAAATGCCAGTTGTTAATTGTGCTCATGTTATGGATTTTTATGTTCCTCAGCTTAATTTGTTAGCTTGCTATATGTATCGCATTTCCCATACTTTCACCATTCTCTATATCTGCTTTGTCACCTTTACGTTTAAGTATGTATAATTATTCCAGACTACTCCACAGGGGGTGGGGGTGGGAGAATCACTAACGTCATGTGCCAACCGTTTAATGACATCCACGCATCATTTGTAGCTGTTTCTCGTTTTCTGTTAATTTTCAGCATTTTGTGTTTATAGCTTAATATTGCTGTTATCAGTACTATCTTTGGATTCTCCCTATTTATTCATATCAGACTTAAAGTCATACAAAACGTATGCCTAATTAGATGGCTAAACTTTTGTGCATAATTGCTGTCACTCGGTTCATGTTGCATTTCAGAGTCGTTCAACTTTTGGTTTCATCCCGACAAACCAGGTGTGCAGAATATTCAGAACCTTCTTTTCTCCCTCTACTGCAAGCATCCAGAACTGTACCGTACCATCAATCTGTCTCTTGCCGATCTCTAATCCGAACTCAACTTGGTGCGTTTTCCCCTTGTTAGTCGCTATTTGTCGACTGTTTTCTCTTCAATGGACCTGTTAGGCTTCTCTCACTGCTTGATGTCTCAAAATCTATAACAGGTCACTGCAAAAACAAGCATCCTGTTAGAACTCGTCTCGTGTTTGTGCTTATATATTTTGGAAACTATGCGTGTAGACGACGTATTTACCGTGATCATCAAAGACATCGGCGGTTTGAATAATACGCCTTGGTGACAGTTTCCTAGTTGATCTTCGTCCTACGAGTGTCACAGGCATGCAGCGGTAACTAACTGTGGGACCATCGTTAACCTTGAACTTCAAAAACTAGATCTGTTATCACTGAGGCTCTTGTTTGTCGTAAGAACCACCACGTAACGGACAAGACTTGTTTTCTGTGTTTGGTCATCAGGCTAATTATAACAAACTACGAAATCAGTAACTAGAGTGAGTCAGAAAAAGTCAATAGAGGGTACAGACGGCGTGTTTCTTATCAGTTACATTAGACGATCTGGTATACGGTGTGCTCAAAATGCACAAAGAAACTTTGCCTTTGAGACCCATACTAGATATGTGCAACTCGCTTTACCATGCTCTGACTAAATGGCTCGCGGATCTTTTCAAACCCATCAGGTTGGACGTAGCAAAACACAGTCTCCGGCATACGTTTCATTTCATCGACGTAATCTAAGACCCGAATAATCAAAGATTGTTCTCATTCACTGTTGCTTCACTATTTACGAACGTGCTTCTACAAGAGACAATTGACTATCTAAGCGATTATATCGAACGTAACAACAAACATGTGAGTATCGCAAAGGATGAATTGATAAAATTGTTGGTGCTTTGTACTAGTGATCTTCAGTTTCTGTTTAACAATGCAATCCAATGACAGATGGAGTGGCAACGGGCTCGCCTCTGGGTCTCCAGTTAGCTGACGTTTTAATGAGCAAACTGGAGACTAACCAATTTAGTGCAGCCATTGAACTGTTTACATTTTATAAACGCCATGTTGATGACATTGTTTGTGCCACCAACGAGGATTCTAACAGGAACAGAGTTATGGTAACTTTTAACTCAGCCCACTACAGTATTAAAATTTACCCGAAGAGTCAAACAACAACGACCAGTTAAATTTCTTGGATGATGGCATATTAAGAAAAGATGGTTAAGCCCAAAGAAAA
>JTDE01022079.1:23213-59562 GCA_014338405.1 Paragonimus skrjabini miyazakii
ATTTGAAGCGGTCAGTAAATTCACTTGGATAGTTTCGTTTCTGACGGGTAGGCTGTTAAAGATCTGCACCATTGGCGCTTTACATGCTTTGCTAGATTTCCTACTGAAAGTGTTCATACGGAATGGTTACTCAAAGCATCTTACTCGGAAGGCGATGAAGTTGAGAATTAAGTCACTTGTGAATTAAAAACTTGCGTTTATTAGTCTTCCTTTCAAAAGAGACTCTACGGCCAAAGTTATAGCAGGAACGCTCAAGAAGTTAGTCGAAACAACCTACGCTGTCGCTCAGTTTTGCGTGGGTTTCCGTTCAACACCCATTACCATGTCACAACTCAAAGGCGAACTTCCATGTTCCACAACCAGCTGTTGTGTATACTCATTTGTTTGCTTGTGTCGAGCATCATACATTGGTGGTACTACAAGGCGATTGTCTGATAGGGTTCGTAAACATCATACTGCGTGGTTGAATAGTGGTGTGGTTAAAACCGCTTCAGCGCAATCGTTGTTCATTTGACTGATTCTAATCATTCGACCAGTAAAAAGATGTCTTTCGGATTGTCTACCGAGTGCCCAGAAATCGATCCCAAATGGTGAGACTCCGAATATTGACTGTTGCCGAAGCCATTAGTATCCGATTCTGCAACCCTGACTTCTGCGCTCAGGAGTTCGTGCAGACACTTGATCTCACCTACAATCAATCAGGCTCACAGTTTGAAACAATGATTACGTAACTGATAACAAACACTCCGTCTGTAACCTTCATTGACCGTTTTTCTGACCCACCCTAGTCACTATTTTCATATTTACTTTGTTGTAATTAGCCTGATGATCAAACACAGGAAACAAGTCTTCGTTCGCTGTTTTGTCATTCTCATGGCTTCAGTGAGTGTTTTCGAACGAATTAAACAATCAGAAGACCCAATCCTTTACTATAATGTTATTGCCTCTCTAACGCCATTTCTGCTGGGGATTCGTATACATTTTCCCGATCGAATGCCTTCGGTGAGAAGCTCTTGTTAGAACCAGTTCTAGTTTGTGGTGTATATCCTTGTCCAGTTTATTACATGCAGGTCACTGTAACTGGGATCAGTAAACCTGAAACTAATGTTGACCGGTTGGCTGCTTTCGTGTATTCAGAACACTAACGACTCTGTTGCATCCAAGCAGCAGTTTCTGTTTCATATTTGCTATCCAATACGTGTTCTATAACGCTCCCTCGTTTACTTGACTTTGGGTCACCCATCACTTACGTCGCGCGCTCACCTCAACCGTCTGTGTCTGTCTTTCGGCGTTAAATCGCATCGACTCAGTCAGTGTTTTGCATGTATAAATGCATCTGGTGTTAGTGTCCACCTGTCTATTTGCTCCACACCCGAATTCTTTTCGCATGTCTGTCTTGAAACCGCCACATATCCGCAAGTCTTGTTTATAGTAGGATTACCTACTAGACTAATTGCCACATTATTCTGGTTGTAGTGTTGACGACTTTGACAAAAGCGCAAATCACGTCCAGGGTTATTCTGTGAGTATGTTGCCAAACGAATGTTCTCTTTACTTCCATGTATGTTTTTCATCCTGTGGATCACGATAATGCTTTCTTGATCGTTTTATTTTCATTCTTGCGCTTTTACTCCAAATTTCTCCATTTCGATCACAGCTCGTACCCGAATGTGCATCGCTGATCGACTTCCTACCGTGTCACTCAAACGTACACTATGTTGTACACGTTTCACGCTGCTCCGTTCTCGACTACTTCTCCAGTCGCAACCTAGACGAACTCTCATATTTGGTTTACTGTTCTATCTGGTGTTTTTACACATGTGGCTTATTCGGTGCTGGTTATTCTGATCCCAGACAAGTTTTTTTGGCAGTTTGTTCGCTGCCTTCCCTGGCTTTCTGTGATGCGTTGTTGCCTTCCTTCGCTTTTTTCTTCCAATAGTTTCAATCCAGCGGGCTTTCAAGGTTCAATGAAACAGTGAGGTTGGTGTCTTCAATTTCGTGTATGCTCCTTTTTTCAATGCGAATACAACTATGAATTCAGTGTAATCGACTTTTTTCTTGTGTGCACTGCGGTTTTTCGTGTTCCATTCGTAACCAATGTGTTCAGCACATCACGTAGTGGAACTAATAGTGGTAGGTAGGTGAACGTTCTGTAGTTCATGCAGTGTTTCTTAACATACTTGTATGATGCACTTCACAAGAAAGCAGATAAATAGTCCGCGGTCACCACACGCGTATGTTTCGTACGCGGATTTTTCTTGTAATTACCTATATACAACACGACGATTGGCACGTGACCAGGAGTAGTTCCACGCAAAAAGCAAAAATAGCGGAATAAAGAATTTACTTCTGATAAAATACTGTTGGTGTCTATCGCCCCTCACATCTACTTGCATAAAACTCTGACAAATTTAAAGTATTTATTGGGCGCTTCCTTCAAAAACGACGCTAGATCTGTCAACTGAATCAAATGCTCTTCGGCTGTCTCATACGATAGCCGGTGTTTGTCCCTAGGGTTGCTCGGCTTCTGCTTCGATCGTTACTGTTTGTATCAAGCCTTCACTCTTCAATGCCACTACCGAAGTTAGATAAGGAGTGTGAGTTTGATGGCTAAAACAACGACCTGAGTGGAAACCTTCTTGCTGGTTTATTTGGATGTGAAAACCAATGTAAAGAAGAAGTTGGTTTTCTGCGCTCTATCGTTACATTATGTCACAATTTTATAAGGAAATCACTAATGAGGTAAACAGAAAGAAATGGGCTAGTTCGGTCTGTTCTGGTGAGTTTTTCACGATTATTTAAATTTATTGAAGCGGGAGTAATATACTAAAGATTATGGACCTGTATATTCAATGCCACGTTACAAAAGTATAGTGCCTAGTGTTTTCACAATACAAACTATATGGACCTATTTTGAGATTGGTATATAGTTTCGCCAAACTTACTACACCGTACTAGGTAGAGAAGCGGCAATAATTGGATGAAGAAAAAACAATAAAATTCTGCAAAGCTAAAAAGGTCGTCAGTTCTCACGGCAAGATCGACACGAGCTTAGTTTCTGCGCGATCTCCGACGGAATATTCAACCATGAGAAAGCATCATCTTTAGGTCCCCATTCGGACAGCCGACAACTCTCTACTAAATTCAGTTCCCCTCCCCCCACTTAATTCACCGCCACTAGTTTTTTGCCGCTCACTAACCTAACTTCATTATGTAAAAAGTATACGACGCCACAAGCAATAGGCTGGTATTCGCAAGATGTGTCCGACCTACCGAAGGAGATGTAGCGTGCTTGGATTGCCCTGTCTAGGCTGGGTTCGATTTAGGTGGCAGTTTCAGGATTGTACCACGTCGCCTGGATAGTGGCGGTTGGCTATCGCAACTATACGCTGAGCCCCAGTTCTTTTTAGCCAGCACCAGTTTTAGGCATCATGTGTTTCATTGTTATATTTCGTGGCTCGAATCAGACTTGTCTCAGTTAGACCACATAATTGTCAGTTATGGATGGCGGGATTCCGTTCAGGACTGTCGTTCATACTGAAGCACATGCTCGAATTCGTTCTTACTTTACCTAGGCAACCGCCCGATTGATACCAACGGCTGGCAGTTAAGAAACTGACCAAGATATTGGCAAAGCATAAGTATCAAACCAACTTAGAAAATAGGCTTGATAGTTCTCACTGTAAAGATCCTAACAGCTACTGGACCGAGATAATACAGGTCATTCTTGAAGCAGGTATTGTAGCATGCTGCTCGGGGGTTGAACGAAGATTGGATCTCGCAGAAATCCTTGGAGTCGTTAGAAACCAGGCATTTGTTCTGGCAATTCATGCAATAAGTTTGGGAGAGATATCCGTAGGAAACTGAAACGTAGCATATGCGCTGATCGTGTGGCATGATTAATGGAGAAAGTCAAGGAAATGGAGACCGATTTTGCTTCGTAGAATATCGACAGGTTTTTTAATCTTCTGCACGCTACTAATCCCAGGTGACAGCCTGTCAGTGAAACTATCACCGAAACAGATGGCATACTCATCAATTATAAGTCTAGAAGGTTGGAGCGGTGGTCGGAACAGTTTGAGAGTCAATTTAGCTTGTTTCGTGCTTCTGTTGTGTTACCGCCACAAACCCTGGTCGGTAGATTTGGAACTGCCCATAAACCGAGATCCGCAATTACATTCCGGCCCTCAGACGTTGTGAGACTGATGGCCAAGGTGACCTTGTGGGGGCACTTTTCAAAGAAGGCGGGAGGACGTTAGTAGAGGCTTTGACTCAGTTGGTTCAACTTGTGTGGACGACGGGAACCATCCCGTGTTGAGGTCACATTCGAGAGAGGTATCAGGGGCTCTTGCAAAAAACTACAGATGATTTGGTTTGACCCCAGTCATTTTCAAGCTCCTGGCATCCACTACACTTCAGTGACTCACGACGACTCAGGGGGCGAACATTAGGGAATAATAGACAAGATTTCGCTTCGGGCGAGGATGCATTAATCAAATTTTTACTCTTCGCCATATTCTGGAACAGCGCCACATGTACCACCGGCCAACACTTACCGTAGTTCTCGGCTGTAAAGGTGCGTTCGATTCGGTGGATCGATCTAAACTTTCAGATTCACTTAAACGCAGAGGTGTGCCAAACAAGTATATGAACGTCTTGTCGCCGCTTTCTTTCCATGCTTCAGCTCAGGTGAGGTTTTACGGTGAACTGTCTAACAGTTTTGGCACCAGGAGTGGCGTACGTCAAGATTATCCACTTTCACAAACGAAATAACGGAGGACTGTCTGTGGCACTCACAGGGTGCCGGCATAGACCCCTGATGAAAGACCGATTGATCTTGATTGTGCTGACGACGAGGTGTTGCTGTTTGACAACTTTCAAGCACTCTGCTACATAATTCAGAATGCGTTTTGTTGTCTAAAAGTACGAAGTCATCCAGCAAGACTGTCGAGATTACATAGACAGTGCTACATAATGAAGTCTTGGAGATTGTTGCCAGTTTGTGTACTTGGTAATCTACATGAATGGCGGCGGAGGCGTAGGCAGTGAAATAAGTTTGCGTATTTATGATGGCATTCGCAAATCCAGGACACCTATGGAGACAAAGATGTATCCCTCTGAAGCTTAAAGGTGGCGTATGTAGCGACTATAATAAATGATATTTTTGATAGTCGCATTAACTTGTACATTTTTTATGATCTTGGCTTTTTGCCTACTTTTGTTTTAGTCAAGCTATTCCATTTGTAACATCCGTCCCGGGGCTACAATCACAACTCGCTCCGTGCCCCGCTAGCTTGACGTGCTTTCTCTGTACTCTATTTTCCAGGGTCGATACTAATACACAAGGGTCAACGCGATGAGTTCTTGGTTTTCATTGTCGATTGGTTTTCGATAGTGACAACAGACTGGGTATTAATCTGTTGGACCAGTTCCAACACGTATATAAGGCGACAACGAGGACTGTTTTACTTTAGGCTGCGAAACCTGGCCGTTCATGGTAGATGACATAACCCGTCTTCGGATATCTGACCACCGATGCCTGTATTTTATCGCTCTTATTGGTTGGCACCAACGAGTTAACAACGCACTGGCTGGGAAGCTGACACTTGGTAGTGATTGTTCAGTCTTTATATTTTCACAGACTTATGTAGCTAGGCCATGTGCTAAAGATGCTAGCTAGTCATCTGCCGCACCAAGCACTACTGACGATGACGCTAATTGGCACAAATTGTGAAGTAGACAGATGATGACGTGGCGTAGAGAAATGAAATCGTTCACCAAAGATTTGGCCATTGTAGGTCAGCTTAGTCTGTTGCGCTGGGACCTCGCGATTCACCGAATCCGTACTAGAGACATTAAATGAGATGGTGGCCTATCTGGTTCTGTAGCGTACTTGCTGTCGTTAATTGGTCGAGTTGTCTTTGAAGTGAGTACACTTAATAATGCGGGACAGTGAAAGCCGTGAGGTAGGTGTCTTGCTGATGACGCCTTAATTCCACTTATAGCTCGGTTGTTTGTTTACAAGGTGTAGGCTCCTTGATGTTGAGTGCTTGAATACAGACGTAGCTATTTTCACTAGTTAGCTCTCTTCACCTATACAGGATCAGCTTTTATCCTCAAATTTTTATGACAGTTAAGGATAAGTGAAAACTACTGATTTATTGCCTTCAATGGTGATGGTGGTAATGATTATCAGAAAATTAGGTGATTCGTGACCCAAGCGATTTCTCTGTACTGTCGCTTCAGTTCGGCCGTTTTAAACATTTAATTTGTACCAGTGGTTTGTGTTGTAACCCGCAGGTCAACGATAATCAGAAATTTCTAGCACACGACTATACGAGTCACGGAACGTAGCACAGAGCGTGGCAATACCCGGAACCCCCAGATTAACGCAGAAGACCGTGACCTTTAGCCGAGATTATATTTTCACTCAAACCAAAGGCCACATAGTAGACCAGCGTCTGTGTATATATAGTCTCTGAATGGCCTTGAAGAACCCTACCTGAATTGGTGCATTAAAAATGGGATGGGCCAATCACAGACGCAGGAGAAGCGTACGACAAAACCGAGTTTTGGCACGTTGTGGTGCAAAAAGTAAAATTCAAAATCACAATTTATTTTTCGATGATATCTCCGAAAATAAATCATTTTTGGAGAAAATAGATTTTCCCCAACACTTCCCGTTTGAGATGACAGTCATCCATAGAACTTGGCTCGAGGGTCCAGCTGCATAGGACGATGTGGACGTCTATTGCGGTCTGTCCACCGTCTGGGCAGAAGGCTGGTGGTGGTTTCGGCATGAAACAACGGAACGGTGGAAGTGGCTGCATCCGGTATTGCGAACGTGTCCAACAAGACATCCAGTGGAAGCAGTTGCTGGTCATCTGTTGTTGAGTTCGTGTGCCGAGGGCGCAACTGGTTGCGGTGACGTTTCCATATGGTGCCACTGGCGGAAACAGCATATAGCACCTTTCTGTGACAAGCATTCACAGTTGCATCTGTCCAGTTGTTGTGACCCGGTCAATAGTCACGAGCGTAAATGACTTCTCTGATACTTAAACCGTTGTTGACGTTTGGGTCGGGCACCTGTGTTGGCTCATTCGTCGGAATGAGAGCCTGGTGGACTGTGCGAAGCTTGCGACCCACAAGAACTTCGGCCGATGATCAGCCGTCGGAAGTTGCAGAATTGGGGGTTGAGCGGTAGACGAACAGAAAATCCTGTAACACCTCTCTGTGGTCCCCTCCACACGAGATTTGAGCAACGCCCGTTTGAAAGTGTCAACGAAGCGCCCCGTTTGTCCGTTGGACTGTGGGTGATAAAGCGGAGAACGAGTGTGCTGGATGAGTGACCGGTGGCAAAAATCCTCAAAGTGTGAGAACGTGGATTACGTCTCGTTGTCCGACACGAGAATGTCGGGAAATCTATGCTGACTAAAAACACGACGCAGGGCCGCGATCGTATTGGGGGATGTCGCCGGAGAAAGTGCGAATATCTCAAGTCACTTGGAATACGCATCAACCAAAACGAGGTAGCACACTCCGTCGATCGGACCAGCGGAATCCAGGTGGAGGCGTGACCATGGACCCTTGGGTGCTTGCCAAGGTATGGAATCCTGCCTGGTGGGTAGTTTGGCAGCCTGTTGACACTTCGAGCATTGTTTTACTAGATCCTCGATATGACTGTCCATGCCGGGCCAATAGGCGTAACCGCGAGCGATTGCTTTCATCCTGCTGGTGCTGGGATGAGCAGAGTGGAACTGTCGCAGCACCGGGGGACGGTGGGCGGCTGGAATGTCCACGCAATCAGCAAACATGATGCAGGAATCCACTACTGTCAACGAGTCACGTGGACGGTAGAACTGACTGATCTCACCAACAGGAGGTACCGTGGGCCACTTGATCCGGACGAACTGTATGACCTGGGTGAGTATCGGATCCAATGTCGTAGCGAGCCGGATGTCGACGGCAGTCACAGGGATTCTACGAATGGTGTCTGAGAGCTGGCGGTGACCGTCCCCATCCATTGTCTGAGTGGCAATGACGATGTCTTCCTCCGGCACGTGCTGATTGCTGATGAGGCGCGATAGACTGTCTGCCTGACCGAACTCGTCAGTGCGGCGGTAATGGATGTCAAAATCATAGCCAAGCAAGATTGTGGCCCATCGCTGCAGTCGATTGGCGGAATAGACTGGAATGCCCTTCTTCGAACCGAAAATGGACAGTAACAGCTTGTGGTCGGTTAGCAAGGAAAAATGCCGACCGTATAGAAGTTTGTGGAACTTCTTAACCGCAAAAATGATGGCGAGGCCTTCTTTTTAGATCTGACCTTAGTTTTTCTCCCCGGAGTTCAGCGTACGAGAGGCGTGAGCAATTGCCTTCTCGGAAGCATCCGGGAAAATATGCGAGACGACTGCTCCGACACCGTAGTTCGAGGCATCTGCTGCGACCACAACGGGCAGAGTTGGATCGTAGTGTGTCAACAGCAGGTCGGAGCTGAGCATGGTCTTCAGTCGGGCGAAGGAACTCTCGCAATCAGTGGACCAGCACCATATGGTATTCTTCTGTAACAAGTGGTTGAGTGGGGCCCGAACAGCATACAGCTTTGGGAGGAAAACACTGTTATAGCTGATGAGACCAGGGAAGGACCAAAAATCGTGGACATCTTTGGACTCCGGCATCTGTTGAATTGGGTGAATGTTTTTGGGATCTGGGTGGCGACCAGAGGCATCAAAAATGTAGCCCAGATATTTGATGGACCGCAAGAACATTCGGCATTTGTCTGGGCGTAACCAGAATCCGTACTCCTGGACGCGTTGGCGAACCGCGGCGATTCGGTCCCGGAGTTCATCGGTTGTTCGCTCCATTATGATAATGTCGTCGAGTCAAGCGGCAGTACCCGGTAGGCCAGTAATCAGGGCGTCGATTACTTGTTGAAAAATGGCGGACGAGGTTTTGATACCAAACGGAAGTCTGGTATACTGCAGGAGGCCTCGATGAAGATTGATTGTCAGTAGTGCCCGAGATACTGGTGCAACCTCGAGTTGGAGATATGCCTCCGCCAAGTCCAGTTTGGCAAAACAGGTGCCACCGTTGAGCATGGTGAATATGTCCTCAGGCACTAGAAGCGGATAGCAGTTTGGTTCCAACGCAACATTGAGACCAGTTGAGAAATCACCACAAATCCTGATTGATCCGTTAGACTTCTTCACGACGACGATGGGGGCGACCCATGCGGAGTAGGAGACCGGTACCAAGGCACCAAGTTGTTCTAGTCGTTCGAGTTCCCGGTCTGCGAGTGACAGTGCTGCGTAGGTAACCGGTCGTCTGAGACGAAAGACCGGTTGGCTGCCAGGGCGTAGCTGCAGCGTGGCCTGGGTAAAGCAGCAGAAGCCCAGGCCATCCTGGAACACGGGATCGAACTGACGAATGATGTCGTTGGACATGTTCTGAGGTACGGCAGGAGACCGCACCTGGTTGCAGATGGCCCGGATTGAGACAACAAGGAGACCAAACGGTTCGAGCCAGTCAAGCCCGAAGAGATCGATACCAGAGTTAGAGACGTAACACGTCCCTTCGATGGTGGTGCCGCAGAATGACACTGAGCAGTTCACTCTTCCAGCACACTTCACCGAGCCACCACAAGCGCTGGTTGCCGTCTGGGATGATGGGTGAACAGGAGGGCTGCCCATGGATTGCCAGGGTTTCTCGGAGATTATGGTGATGTCGGATACAGTGTCCGTCTGTAGGCGAGCCAATGCAACACTGATTTGGAAAGTAGCCAACAGATTGTTAGATATGCCAGCTGCACGGGACCCGGCTGGCTGTTTGAACCTAGAGGTCACTGTCGGTTGCTTGTGGCTGGCAGAAAACCTCCTTGTGACCGACCGTGTGGCATCGCTGGCCTCGATGCTGTCGAAAGCGACAGAATTTTTGGAAATGCCATACACTTCAGTAGCGACAAGCGGAAGGAGGCTTCTTGGTATCAGCAGGACTGAGTTTGATGGGCCCCGTAGGGGATTTCCGCTGGAAGCTGGAGACAGTCTGAGTTGAACGGGGACACCCGGTCTGGATACTAGATCATGGCCGGGTCGTGCTTGAGGTTGACCAACCTCTCACACTTGTCCGCGATCTGTTCCAGTTTGATGTCTTGCTCCTGGTCGATTTTAACCAAAAACCTAGTACGGAGGTCAGCATAGCTTGGTGATTGCAGACCGCAAATGAAGACCAGGCAGCGGAACTGGTCTTCTGTGAGCGAACCATGCTTGAACCGTCTGCACTCACGGTTAACGAAACCGGCATAGGTGACAAAGTCGTCTACGTCTCGTTTGATCAGTTGGAGGCACTGGAACCGTGAGTTGAAAAGGGATGAGGTATCCCTGAAGGTCTTCGTCAGTTTCTGGGCCGTGTCTGCGAAAGTCAGGGTTCGCGGTTCGGCGGGTAAGATGTAGCTGGTATAGCGGACGTGTTCCGCTGGGTCCAGTTTCCGGAAAAGTAGACGAACCTTCGTCTCGTCATCTCTGGCTGGCAGTTCAACAGTAACTATGTCTTCGTATCGCTTGTACCAAGCCTCAAAGGAGACACCGGCTTGGGGGTCATACAGGAACTCGGAGACAGTCACGGCCAAGTGATCCACGGACGGCGGCTCGACAGAAGTGGACGGCCCAAGCGCGGCAAAGCGGGTGGCTAGCATCTCCATCTTGTGCTTGTGATCTGGGTTGGCAGACAGTTCAAAGACAGAACAAAGACAAAGCAAAACCCCGTCGCCAAAGTTTGGAAGTTTTCCTCTTAGACTTTGGGTGATGTTGGTTTGGGTCAGCAGTGCTAGGTAAAAGACCCCCTGCGTTACTTTAAGCGAAAGGCTCTTTTGGTGGATCTAAGTACGCATATTGGACACTTTTCTGGAATAAGCCTATTAAATCACTTTTCCTTGTGTGGTGATGTTTCTTACCAGTGCCGTTATTTTGAGGTTTGTCGATTTTATTTAAACTGAATACACTTCTGGTGCAGACAAATGTTTGAATGGTAGCGTGTGACGTAGTAAAGGACGAACGGAACTGGACTGTTTAAAGTTCTCCGTTCTTCGCATGATTTTAGACTGCCGATCAGTGTATATTAATGGTAGTCGATGAAGCTGGTGTCTTAAGCCATGTCTAAAAATCACCCTTCTGAAAGCCATAGACAATTGTGAGTCATCTAGGGTCATAATTCACTGTTGATCAGTGTGTGTGTTGCAGTAGTCGCGGGAACTTACCGCTTGTGTGGTAAGGGTCTCAGTTGATGGCTAACTAGAGCTTTTGGCGGGATTATTTGTGATGTGAGCTCTTTCATGATCAAAACACGCAAATGATATGCCCAAGTTTCATAAAGTGAGGTGGCTCTATTTTGCGAAGGAAGATCAATAATGCATTCTGTTTTACACATTCCTTTGATTACACCATTAGAAAGATGGGCGAAAAGACAGATATATTGATGATTTGGACCATGCACTAAGGTTTCAACATAATCGATCGCCACTCCTTACTCCTGCTGTAATCGGTTTAATTAAAGCTGGAGATGAACAAATGCTCATGTGGCATAAAACATTAAAAACGTTTGTCTGTAAAACGCGTTCGTCATACACACTACGGATTCCATATATTTGAGACGTTTTAATAAAACCATCTTGCAAATGTCGCCTCACTTTCACGCAAAAATGCAATTTTTTGCGATGTGTAGCTATGTCTGCTGCCTGATGTTTATGTTTATTCAAAGAATTTTTATCAGTCAAATGTTATATCTTCTCATTTACTATCGTAAGTAGGTCGGATTTTTATTATTGTTTGGTGATTGTGTGGTAATGTTGCTTCCAAGACTGCGGTTGGTGATGCATTTCGATGATTATTGGACCTCCTTTGTCGACGAATGCTTTGATGTTTTCTCAGACAGGAACAGCTTTTCGCATTAGATTTTACTTTGCGATTTTCAGATAGTTTAGTGTATCAATGTTTTAGATTGGCATCACCTTCATGAGGAATTTTTATTTATGCTCAGTTCAGAAGTTATCTGGTGGGTACTTGATCGTTAGTTATCAGTCGTTTTTGCTAGACGCACACCGCTTTGATATGTATGACGATTGGTGCATATTTTCTGTTAGGTTATAGCTAACCTTGTCGGTTAGAGCCTTGTCTATTTTTTTCTTCGGACTCGGTTACTCAAATCCGCATGAGTCGCCTGGTATTCCGCTGTGTATCTTCTCGCATCTCAATGAAGTGGTTGTAAATATGCTTCAGTCAACAACCATCATAAGTTTTGATCAAATCTTGCTTCTTGTCTTTGGTGTACAAGTCAATTTACAGCGAGAACTGTTACTTTCCGGTTCAAGAATCCGATCGCTCATTTTGCATTCTTCCAACTGCGCTTCCGTCGTATGCGTTTTGGCTGTTCGCAATCTTCCGTTTTCCGTCATGTTACTGTTCTTAATGCAGTAGTAATGTTATATTCCAAAGTATTCTGATCCGTGTGCGTTCGCATTGTTTCCAAAAAACGTCTTAGCTGTAACTTGAAGTCAGGGTAAGTGGGAAGCGTATGAGGACTGCATTATTGTATTGACTTTGATGCGATCGAAGCGTTCGTCAGTATTTAATTTATCACCGAGCATACACAGGCGTGGTCCGGTTGTGGTCCAGACGTAAGTTACTAAATTAAAGTATTGACGTGTATATGGGGTCAACATTCGGAACCACCATTTTAAATCAAACCGACAATTTGTCATCTGAATCCAGTAAAGGTATCCCCAAGCGTGCTTTCATCTGTGTGGTTTGTATACCTAGGGGTTGCTTGTGTTCGCGTTAGCGTCTTACGGCGGATCACCAATTTTCTGGTTGCTCGCGATTGTTCGTCTAATTGACTAATATAACCTAGAATAATTTATCAGTACGCAGAGTTTGTCCTTTCGTGATTAAAATGTGAAGGTTACTTCATTGATCACTTATATCGTACTATTTTCCACTTATGATACTGTTCATTCGTCTTTTCAGCCTTCAATTCTTCGAGGAGGATTCGCCGTTTTTGGTCGTGTCCGATGCATTTATGTCCATTGCTATCATGTGACATCCAAACGCAATTGGAATGACCACCGATGCTTTCACTCCAGCCAGTTATATCTAGCCTCTGCTGTTAACGGTCATTCAGAGCTCACCATCGAGCCAGATGAGGCAAGAAAATTTCAGAAGCTTGCTGCCTATTGGTGGGACCCTAGTGGTACGTTTTTTTAGAGACTTTCTGAGCTTATCTTTTATTGCCGTTGCATCACCGTCGAAGGTTTTGCATGACGCCTACCTTTTTTCTCTGTTTGTTCAGCCCCCGGCTTCACATAGTTCTTCGCCTTCCAGCTTACACTTGCTAATTGACTAATCTCAGACACATCGATGCTTTGCCGTATATATTTGTGCGTAAAATACTCGTAGGATAGTGATTATTGTTCCGTTTGAATTCGTGATATACACATGCTTGTTAGTTTATTTTTACAGTTTGTTTCGGCTTACTCTTCAGTTGTATATCTCAGTAATTCAAAATGGACATTCAATTCACTTGTTTATCTCAAACTATACTGCTTTCATTCCAATGTGGTTATCTAATTCTTGAAGGCCATCAACCGCGTTGTCGTTTGATTACACTTCGGGCATTTCATCTTTGATAATGAAGAAAATTTTAGAAATGAATGTTCTACTTTATGAAATTTTGATAAACGAAGCGGCGGTAAAATGTTTTGAATACGCAGGAACGCGGATGCCCTGTGTTAGTAAACGTTAGAGTATTCACGAATACGTCACCTAAGTGAGATTGCCTTATGTGTACACGTCAGTCTCATCAGATGGCTTGAACCACCGTCTTGTGTAACGATGTCGGGGGTTAATCGTAAGGGACAATTTTATACAAACGTTAGAAAAACTATTATTAATCGAGATGCTGACGCATCAGTACCCTCGTCATTTTAGCCAATGCTTTTGACCGGGGATTTTCTTGCCTACGAAGACGTCGGTTTTATTGGCAGCACCCTTTGAAATGTACTTAACGTAGCATTTACTCGCAATAATTGACGCTGACGTCATTGTCTAACCACTCCGTTGTTTTCTTTTATTTTTGGTTGTATCGGGGAACGTCCTGTGTGTTTCATGCTCTGTCGCATAACGAGTTACATGATACGACTGTCGCAGTGCTAAATTTTATTGGTCGATTAGTACCATTTTCCTTTCTGTTGTCTGAATAGAATTATCTGATTTGTCTGTGTCTGGTTAATACGCAATTCAACACTGAATAGAAAAGTTACACTCGAAATGCTAATGTCACCTAAAAATCCTCTTAGGTGCAATCATCGCGCATACTTTTGTAGGCCATGGTTTATTGCATGCTTGCGGATATCATTATCCCGACTGTTGACGATCAACAACAAATCGGTATATTTGTGTGAAGAAACTGAACTGTAGTAACGAGAACTTACCGTTCAAAGTGGAGGTGATGAATGTTGGTTGCATGCATTTACTTGACTTATTAATCCAACACAGGTCCTTAGTTTATCGAAAGTGTACTCACTTTTTTCAGTTCATCGCTAATTGGGTTCGGTGAGAATTTTGTTCAATCGTCTTGGACTTATTTTCACTGCTTGAACAGCCCTCGAAGCAAAGCGACATCTTAAAAACACATCGAATGTGGAGGCCATGCAGAGTGATTTATAAGAAGGTTCAGCAACCGGTGGACCGAAATGCAACCTACCTATCTCGCCAAACAAAAAGTTTAATGCACCAAGCTCCTTTTCAAGAGTAATTGTGTTTGTGCAATGTTTAAAAAGGTACTTGTATTTGTTGTTCAATGCTGTTTCCGCGATGCCAAATTCATTGTATTCCTTTACCACCTCTTGAATACAACCACCTCCTCTAAAAGATCAACCTATCTCTTCCTCGCGTCTTACTGCTCACGCCAGTATTCGTGCGGGTATAGTTCCGTGTACAAATGAATGCTGCACATGAAACTGGAAGCCAGGGTACTGATGCATTTGTTTGTCTTTGGAAGCTGCTGAGACGAAGTCACAGATAGTCCGCTTAACATAGAAGTATATTGTATAAAACAGACCACTGTATTGACAACTATTTAGTGTTTCCTCGAGTTGTAACAAACTTTCTTTACACTCCACGGCAATAGTTATCATTACAAGATAGAGGTCACCGCCTTCTGTCCAAAAGAAACTGTTCATTAGGCCACCTTGTTCGCTGCAGTTTTCATGATTGTCCTTTTTTATTCCTCTGTAAATAACAATTTGATGTTAATGTTGTGTTCCTCATTTTTTCGCTCTATGCTGATAAGAGATTGCGAAGTTAGTTCAAAGGTTGTTGATTATACCATTACTTACTTGTCTTTTCAAGTTCATTTCGTAGGATGCTTTTTTAAATTGGCTAACTGACCACATATTTCAAGTGTTTGAAGATACCTGCCACCGAAGAGTCTCAGTGTCGACAGGAACACTCCATTTATTTCTGGCTAATTTGCGAGAACAACGATCTTCAGGCAGTAAGTCTATTCATATCATCTTTGCATTCAAAGCATGTTTCCGGGCCACAGAGAATGAATCAACGAACCGGTTGTTAGCAAAGAACTAACTCCGGATCTGGAGCGCCGTGTCGGCATGCGTTTGATGACCTTGAGACGATGCTCAACTCCGAATGATTAATGACACATTATAACCTCCAACTCGAAAATATGGTCGCATCGGATGCATTTACTTCGTGTTTTACATAGTTGCCGATGGTTCTCAAAAAACAATCGCCCATGCCATCCGATTTCTTCACACTAGCAGAAGAGAACTATGTCCAAGTTAAGGAAGAAGCTCTCCCAGTCATATTTACCGTGAGGATATTCCAGGTGTCCTTTAGCCGTCATTCCACTATGCTTACAGTCTTGCAGGCTTTCGATCAGAGAAAGGGATTCCTGTCTCCATAATAAATCGGCTTTAACGACATTTCTGAACTGTGACTTTCAGATCAAGTACTTGTCCATCACGACCACTGGATGAGTAGATGTACTCTCCCGCCTGTTTTAGTCACACACGGTAGATGCAAAAAACTGGGTAGTTGCGGTCATATCAGTGGAATCAAAAGTAAACCAGATAGTCTCAGGGACCATCCACGCATTTCCGATTACTTCGGCGGTAATCCGTGAAACGGCACCACCTGATGCAACACTCCAGACCGTACTTCCATATTTCTGCACGCAATGGCTGCAATCAGGACTTTAAGGTGACCTGTAACAATATTTTCGAATACAGTTCTCACTGTGTACTTCCATAGATTGACTGCTTTTTAGTGAGAGAGAGAGTGCTACAATACCGGTGGAACTACGGATAAGAGTGACTCATCAACTTCATACCGGACATTCAGGAATCTACAGAATAAATGCGCACACCCATACTACCTGTCTTTGATAGACGAAAAACCAGCAGTGGTACACGTTGATGTCTAAGTCACATCTGAAGACTCCATTCCAATCGTGACCCAACTCGACAACTCCATGGGCCTGGATTCACGTGAATTTCTCGGGGCGATTACTCAGATGCCGCCCAACAAGTCTAATGGTTCTGGTGGGTTTAATTCAGAGAGAAGTCCTAATCCTGAGATCATCAATTTGCGTTAACGGAAGAGTAACTGTCTCCTCTCGAGGCGACTGGTCAATCTGAGCATTGCTCACAGGTGAATGTGGCTGTGCGTTTTCATTTGATAATTCAGTGGCGCTTAATGTGACTTTAATATCGCAGAGTTGCTTCGGGGAAAAGGTGACCGAAATACAAATTCCGGCCGTGGCAATGAGGTATACTATTGGCAAGCTCTGACAAGAGCGAAACTCGAGTCTAGTGCTTCTTTTTGAAAGGAATCTGTTGAACAGTATATGGAGCAATGAAAGCCATGAACTGTTATAGGTGTTCAGTTTATTTATATTTTATGTCCAGTGTTTTTATCGAGACCTAGGCATTCGGGTACTTCCCCGTTTTACATTTTCTGTCATGAATGACGTCGTGGTTCATCTTTCAGTACAGGTTGGCACCCAGATTCTAGTGTGCATGTATTTTAAGTATTTTTTTATCGTTTTCGTCTTACCAAAGTTGGTTCGTGTTTTTGTTCGCTTGACGATAGGTGATTTGCACGCGCTGCATTCAATGAACCGACTTCGAGTCCCTTTTATTCGTGATGGGCTGCTATCATGCCCGACTAAGGCTATGCAAATAACTTCAATTTCCACACAGATTTCCTACATTCCGCTAACTGGTTTTCGAATCATGGATGTTGGTTGTGGGGGCGGGATACTTTCAGAGGTATGTTGTCTGATTATTTGCATTTTCTTTGTCACTCCCGTACAGACCGCTCTTTAAGAACATTCAAAGCGAGTTTAAATCCTTTAGTTACAGGTTATCTTCTGAAAAATGCAGTGAACGACCAAACGGTTCACAGTCTGATCATATCGCATTAATACTCAAACGTTAATATTTTTCAACATGGCCTTTACCATTTTTAGTGCACTCAATCCCTCTGTTCCTTACTCCTTCCTTCTTGGTACCTCGACCACCTTTTGATAGTCCGCCTATGACTGTCCTCCTCGTTAATTTTTTGCCACGCAACTCTTTGTTTGAGGTCTACACATTAAATTCATTGCATTGCTCAGTTTGCCTGTAACTTACTGGATCACGTTCAAGACAAATATTATTGAATTTCGGGTCCTATTAAGGTCGCATAGGCGAATCGCCATGTGCAAGCTTGATAACTCCTGCTTGGAATGTCCTTTCCCTAGGATGTATTAATGGGTACTGTAGGTCGGATTATGAATTGGTTCAAAATCACTACATTTACATTCCTGACTGTGGTACATAGATTGCGTTCAGATCAAGTGTGCGCGTCTTCTTCCGCTAGTCCAACCATTGGTCAAAGTTCTCATCTAAGATTCAGCGGCCCGATTGTTCTACCCGTTTACGATCCAGTATGTCACACTCCCACAAACGCCTTATGTTGGACAGTTAGAGAAGTTGTATGCCAATTGTCAGACTCATCATTATTAATTTTTCTCACGCAGAGACAAGCTATCGATAAAATCAGCATCACCTACTCACTAGATCAATCGATATTCTACAAAATTTCCTGCAACAACTTAGTTGACAAACCAAGAAGTTATACTGTGGTAAGGGAAAAAACAAGGAGTATTTTGAGATCATTTGAAATGTTTGTAATCTTTTAATTATCTCAAATTTGCGAATAACTAGGGCGTGGTCGGCAACAGTTTTTATTGGTAACGTTCCGGCTCTGAAACAGAAGCTTCTTCAGATGCATAGAACAGGTTACTCATTTGGATCACTCAAAACAAGCGAGAAGTGATTTTGACAGCTGTTGGTGAATAGTACAGAAACAAAGGTCTCTACGATGTTTCTACCACTGACGCTAATAGAGAGGTGGTTTGTGGAGATGTAAACAAAAATAGGATCGAAACAACCGGCAGTCTTAATTGGTTCTAGAGTACGCTGCCTTTTAGAACGGAGCACAGGATAAGAAGCACGCGTCCTTCGTGTATTCAACCTTTCCTACGACAGGTGCTTGCTGGTTAGGCAAATCTAAGACTAGCTATCGTCTGTTCAAAAGTGCATGGCACTAGCTTCCATTTGTGATATCTTTGGCCTTTGTGTTTTTGGTGGACTCTGCTATTAACTGCTCCCTTTTTGTTCTATGCTCTTATCTACCTATTTGGATATTTTCCACCCTGACTGGATGATCTACACTCAGCCCAAGACCAACGATTGCAGATTGTTTGACCATCGTGAACCGATACACAAGGGGAGGTTGTGGCCAGGTTCCTGCAGTCACAGACAGTCGATGTATTTTTATCTAATCACCTGTTTACGCTCGTTGATCTTACCATCCCTGGACTAGAGCGGTTTTCTGATTGGAGAACGTTTAGTCAGTCAGACAGTACGCACAAGCTGTTAACAGCGGAGCTGTGCTCGATCGACGCAAGCCTATCAAAACGGCAGTTAGCTGTTATGTCAAGTTTACTTATAAGAGGTGATTTAAATAAGTTGCTTAAAAGAGCGTCGAATTTAACCAACCAAACTGCCCAACTGAAAGTCGTGGAAAGTAATAACGAATAGACTTATCAAAACACAACATCTTTGTTGCCTACCAGCAGCCGTAAATATGAAAAAAGTTGTTTCCGTATAAAAAGAGTATTCTTGTCTCAGAAGTAGCGATTACTTATTGTCGCTGACACTCTAAACCCAGTAACCAAGTACACAAAAGTCACATTGGATTAATAGATTTCTGATTAGTTGATTGTCAGGTTGGCCACATCTGTGGTTAACATTTTTTATTCGCTTTGGTCCCGTATCCAGTAGCATTGACTGATTGCGTGCCCTTAGTATAGTTATGACAACTGGCCACAATCAACGGAAGATCATTATTGTCATACGATTGTCCAAAAGCTTCCAAATGAACCGCACGAACGAAGTACAACCAATCGTGTAGGGTAGGTTGAAATTATGGCACTTCGGTAAAACGCAGAAGTTCCAGCCGCATTTTTTATAGTAGATTTACTAGCCGGAGGTATAATGGAATTTGTTCACCACTAGCTGGATGGCATTTGGGACTCGACTCAGGCACTTTTTGGAAGTTTTAAGGAATCCACACGAACGCTCATTCTAAGACACTGTGGTGTTTAGCGCATATTTTAATTGGGCGTACGTGATTAGTTAACATTTGTTTCGGTTGTTGGCAGCTTAGTAAGTAGCATTCTGAGAACTTTTTAACATCTACCCGTAAGGTTAATCATAGATTTGGGAAAATCGGATGAACAAATCTCGCTGATGATCAGTGTAAAACGTTAAATTTTGTGTGTGGGCCTAAACCAACATCTGTGTGAACATTCGATCAGATGACGTACGGAGTACGTGACCCAACCATCGCAAGCTGTGTACCGTGAGTTGTTCACCAATTGATCGCGTATTCCGAGCATTCCGGAATACGCGCCGGCGAACTGCCACATTGCCCACGCGATCAGTCCACTTAATGTGGGCTAATTGGCGGAGACAACGATGGTCAAACACAGCAAGCTTGTTGACATCTTTCTTGCGAACAGGCCACGCTTCCGAACCATAAAGCAAAATGGAACGCACACAAGCATTGTATACCCTTCCTTTCAGCGACAACCGGACGTCTTTTTGACTCCACAGATGACGCAATTCGGCAAAGGCAGCTCGTTCCTTTGCAATCCTCGCTGATATCTCATCAGTAATATTACAAGCTGACAAGATAGTGCTACCCGAGTACGTGAAACCGTCCACAGTCTCAAGCGGATTACATGCAATGAAGGAAGTAGGAGTGGGAATGCCACATTCTTGAAGCGGCATACTGCACTTTGAAGGTTCCAAGCGCTTTCCACACAAACCAGCCCGGTCACTCACCTTGGTCAGCATGGTGTGCATGTCTTCGACAGAGGAGCTAAGTAAGACAATGTCGTCCGCGTACTCCAGATCGGTCAACCGAGCGCCAAGAAGAAGCTCAACACCAAATCCACTGGATTCCCGGAGCGCACCCTCCAGAATGTCGTCCATGGCATAATTGAACAGGAAAGGAGAAATCGGACACCGTTGACGAACACCACTAGAAGTGATGAACGCCCGAGACAGTTGTCCGTAAACTCTTACCCTGCTTGCAGAGTAAGCATACAGTGATCTCAATAGATTCACGTATTTCTCTGGTACTGCTTTGCGAAGGAGACCGCTCCAGAGAATGTTACGAGCAACTGATTCGAAAGCAGCCTTCAGGTCCAAAAAGATCACGACTGTCGGCTATCTGTAACAATGCCGATGTTCCAAGATCCGTCGCAAGGTAAAATGTGATCAACGCGCCCCGATCGGATCGGAATCCTGCCTGTTCTTCGCGTATCTGACTTTCTCTGGGCTTAGTGATCCGACGTAAAATGAGGCCAGTGAGTAACTTGGAGGCAACAGACACCAAACTGATGCCTCTGTGGTTGTCACAGATTTCGAGCCCCCTTTTTGAAAACGGAAATGACTGTTGATAGGCACCCATCACGAGGTACCTCTTCAGTCTCCCAAAATGTCTGGAGGAGTTTTGTCAGTTCTGATATCAACCTCTCCCCACCATACTTGAAAAGAGAAGGAGGGAGGAGGTCTGGATCAGGAGCCTTATTACGCTTCAATAACTTGGGCCCCAGGACCTCTTCTGCTTCCGACGGAGGACCGTGTGGAACGTCATAACTGACCATTCGGGTCCCGTCGTCCACATGGTCTGGTTAAGGCCAGCTGAACTGTTCTTCGAAATGTTCAGCTCACCTGTCAAGTCGGCGCTATTGGCTGGTGATAAGTGAACCATCTTTTTCACATATGGTCTTACATACACCGACTCGACGACCAGTACAACCACGGATCAGGGAAAAAAGCCTTCTGCTATTCCCAGATAAAAAGGCTTTTTCCATCTCTTTTGATTGTTCGACCAAGTATTGCTCACGGTCTTTGCGCAAGCTTTTAGTCAGCTTGCGTTTAAGTTCTCGACGGTCGTCATCATATTCAGAGCCAGGTGGGATCGAGCGACGCTTGTTCATGAGGTTTATCGACGTGACGGAAATCCAGTTCTGTCGAAGCTGAACAGCTCCTTCGGAACTTACCTGTTCACAGCATGACTTCATAGCTTCGACGATTTGTTCCCAGTGTTCGTTAGGATCCCTTATCTGACTCGAACTGGAAAACTTCCTGGTAAGCGTTCTTCACACTCTCATCGCCCAAATGTTAGTTAAGTCACTCCCATTTACGAGCGTGTATCCTCTGTGCAAATTACAAAGCAAAACAGGCTCGCACAACAGCATGGTTCGAGTCCAGGTGGTTGCCCCAAAAGACACGACAGTCCTTAACAGAGTGGCGCCACTTGTAACTGACTGTTATATGATCCAACTGTGTACACGGCTGAGAATCAAACGGAGGTCTCCAAATAACACAGTGCTTCTTCCTGTGTTGTAATGCTGTGCTCGAAATATACAGACCGTCGGATGGGCACAACTGAAGCAGCCTTTCGCCATTGTCAGTGCGTTGTGCCAGGACACCAAACATACCTCCCAGCCGCTTCTTATCCGGGGAAAGACGACCAAGCTGAGTATTAAAATCGCCCACTAGTACGATGATGTGTGTGTTTAGTTTGCCCCAGAAGGTCAACGAGGGCGTCATAGAACGCAACCTCAGTGACATTCGAACAGCAGTCCGTTGGAGCGTACGCCGATATAATGAATACGCAACGCCTTTCTGATTTGCGTCGACAGACTTTTACCGATGTATTTAGTCTGACAGCGCACAAGCGACTGTTCACTGAGATCCAATCGAGCAAACATTTCTCTGCTCTGGAACTCAGTGCGATTCCCACTCCAGCTTGACCGCGATATTCGGCTTCGGCATCACCAGAAACCCCGAGAGAAGCGCTTGGATCGACAGTCATCTGGAGGTGAGCTCAAATGGATAACCGTGCTAGATTCATAGACTCGCGTCTCCGACACACAGCACACATCAAGTTCTAGGCTTGAGAGAGCAGTAACCAGAGCAGCTTGCTAACCGACTTCTCGGAGGGTGCGGACATTGAAGGCGCCAATGTTTACCAGTTGTCATGACCTCAGAAAACAATTATCGCCCGAAGGCATATGGAAGGCAGAAGACATGGGGAGTGAGTTAGTAGGAGGAAGTCGAGTTGGATGAATAATGTCAATGTCAGGAGAACGGTGACTTCTGATACTTCCCGATCGTTTATGCCGTGGAAGGGGGTTGACTTGAGGGACCCCACCCCGAGCTTCTGACTCAAAAGTCTTACCTGCGAGACAACAGGACATAAGGTTTTCTTGTGGACCCCACCCGGAGTCAATGACTCAAGTGTCTGCCTCACTTGGCAGGTGCTTGCCTAGCCCGAGGGCGCAGTGAATAAAACATTGATGTCTCATCCTGAGCACTGCTGTGCGTAATGGGTGTACTCAAAGCTACATCAGGCTTTTGGGAGATACCAAATGTTTTTCGACTGTATTTGATAATACGCCGGCGGTCACGGTCAACCGTTGGGCGATCGGAGTGCTCTTTGTTTGAGGGTATCTTTTTTAACCACCTTCTTCCTGATACAAAAGACAGCAGTGCCGCAACCATCAAAATAGTTCTACTGTATGCCCATAGGATCGTGCCTCACTGCCTAAGCACTCCTACGCGATCAGTAGTGCGACATACAATCCTATGAGTGTAACTGCTTTTCGTCTGATCGCTCCCCTTTGGCCTGTCTGACAAGGTTGTACCTGGAAGGACCGGAGTCATAGTCAGCATAGCCCGCTGGATCAAAGCAGCACACAAGCCCGACCACCTCGCCAAGGTATCAGTATAGGCCGGGTCATGAAGTATTCAGATAACGGAATTTTCTACGAGATCGCCGAGTGTATGTTGACGTTGTGCATAATGGTATTTTACTCGATTTTTTCTAATTTCGAGCCCACACTTGCCAGAGATGAGAAAAACGTGGGCGTAAGCAGTTTTGTTGTAGAAGAACACTCTGTCCAAGGGTCTCCGAGTTTGAGACATCAAATTGTTATGCTAGTGTTTAAACTGTCTTCAAGACATTTGGTGGTGACATTTCAAGTAAGAAAAAGTATAACATTTTGCTAGATGACACAGAAATACATCTGAAAGTGAACGTGGCCTTTTCTTTATCTCAATAGAAGTATGGGGTCGTTTACACAGACCAGAGTACATACAAATCAATCATGTGACACATAACGCCCCAGGACCTAAGATTTCATTTATGAAACATCTGAACTATGAGTTTCAACTTCAAAGTTCAAATGCTGGTGGTATTTGTTAAAAGCTTAAAGTTGAATTCATCAAGTACACACTGGATCGTTAAACTGGGATTTGCCAGTGTATCACTGAATTCAGACGGTAACGAATTTTTTTTGAAAATGGTCTTTTTCAATATACACTAACACAAGCTCATGATGAAACAGTTATTTCTTCATTACTGGTGGATGGTAAAATGTTTAGAGTCATTTCCTAGCTCATTCTGGAAGCTATAAATAACCACTATTGGTCACAAAATCACCAGATAACAATAGCTTACTACATTGAGTTATGTAGTAATTCCAAAATGATTAGCTGAATGGTGGAGTAGGTAAAAAACTGAAACGAACATTTGGTGCTTTCAGACGGTGTTGTGATTCTGGAACTTTTAAAGAACGTAATAAATCAGTTACACTTAAACCATCCTCGTATTGATCGCATGTTGTCGGTGACTGCACCTGTTTATGGTCGAGAATCGACAAGCAAATGGAACGTGCGATTTTTATTTGTAAAAATTGTGCATTGATGGCGAAAATACTCATGAAATGTGGATTGCGCTTGTCATCTAAAGCGTGGTCCGACGTTGAAACTAGTTTTGCAAGATGGTTGAACAGGTTCTTATATTTATTAACAGTGGATGCACATTCAAAGTGGCCAGTAATTTCCTCAGAACGAATGGTTACAGCATTTGCGATTATTCTGTCAATTTGGCTTCTTGGAGATTTTATTGACTGACAGTGAACCACAGTTCATTTCAGTGGATTTTCAGGGATTTTGTATTGACAGTAGCACTTGTCATGTATTTACTGCCGTTTATTATCTACAGTTAAACAGTTGGGTGAATAGATTCATGGTTATGTTTAAAAGAGCATCAGAAAGATTGAAAAGTGATGGGGAAAGTGATGGAACTGTTGGATTTTCACTTGTATGCGTATCATTCAACACCTAATTCAACGAAATGAAACAGCGGTCCCCAGGTGGGGTTTTCATCATCATCATAGACAGCAATACATCAGTGGTTCACACTGTGGGGTTTTACTAAGACGGCGGTCGTGATGTAGGCCTTGAACGTTTACGATCTGAGAATGCCGTCTATGTGCGGATTATGCGTCACGCCAGAGAAGGTTGGCCATCAGGGATCATTGTCAATCGTAACCGCAGTGTCATCTGTCGAACTAGGGTTAGAACCCGCAATTGGATATGCCGTGCTAGTCATTTGAGATTACAGACTGATGAGAGCCACGGTTGTTGACAGCCCAGTACTAAACTACCGAGTGGTATACGCCTCGACACCCACTCATCAACGTCGACGCACACAACAACCCCAATCACCACCGGACGCTTGTGAACCTCGCAGATCCAATCAGTTGTTTAAGTGTTAACCCCAGAAATCATTCTGATAATATCTGATCAAATTGCTTTTGTCAAGAAGCAAGATGCAGTGGCCAGTTTCCCACTGGTCGATGCACTTTTACCTAATCGCCTGTCTGCATTCTTTTGCCCTACTAGTCGGTGGCACTAGATCATGGATTACTGCTTTCTGATTGGTTGATTGTCAGATCGGTCACATCCGTGGTTAACATGTATTCGTTTCAGTCCCAAACCTAGTGACGTGAACCAGTGTGCCTGTTAGGGTCATAACAGATGATTTCGGATATTCCCTTGTTCTAACTTTTGGTCCTCACCTAGTTTATGCAGTGTAAAGCTGTGAACAGTCCCCGAAGTTTATTTTATATTGGCAGTTGTGAATTCTCCCAACCGTTAGTTCACTTCAGAAGAATACTGTTCATTTTTAGAAGGAAAACTATCTTGATGCCTAGAGTTTTTGATGTCAGGTCAATAACTCCTTGTAACCGTCTTCTGAGAAGCCGTTTCGGATATTCTTTGTTGCCGATCTAACCCTTGCTTTCTTTCACGCTGATTTCTGATCACATATCCTTATGAAGCTTTAGGACCCTGTGGAACCATGAAATAGCTTCAGTCATCGTCAGAATGTTTTTCATTGCTGGCCACTTCGTCGTTTTATGTGTACTGTCTGAAAAAATAGTATGCAACCTGGGCGTACACTAATGTATTGTGAGTGGTAGTTAGAACAAACGGTGGTTTAAAAATTGTCCAATGCTGCTGTAGGCTTCATATTTTTTGAACACTTCGTGAAGAGTATCGAACAGTCCAGAAAGAAATTTGTGGCTAGATTTACAATTGGGGTTGAGGTGATTAGAAGCAGCCAAGTCTGCACGTAACATACAAAGGCTTTTACTTGAAACAGAAGAATGATTGGGTGGGCATCTCGAAAAAACAAAGGCCAGCAACTACGATCGGAAATCAGAACTAACGATACGGTAACCTGTTAACTAACATGTAGTTTTCCGTGACTCAAACAGTGCTTGACTGTTCAGTTTAGTATATTCTCTAGCCATCTTGCGGTTCGTTTTATAATGATACTGGGTACCTGACAGCTGCATAACCATGATAGAAGTGTTTCTGGTGATCGAAATTTTTGTCCATGACCATAGCTATTATAGTGGGTTTTGTTTCAATCAAGCCTTTTTTGACTGACCCCGATCAAGACGGTATTGCTCACGGACAGTTGAATTATGACACGTTTGCATCCTTACATTCTCCGCTTGATCTCCGATCAAATCAAAGTTGTTTGAATAAGACGCAACCTTCAGACAACATTAAAGTGACGCGTATAATGGTCTATAGCCCTTCCGTGGACCCCAACCGAAATCCTGTTAATTGATCAGAAATCTTCATGGCTATGGAATTTCTGCTCCGGTTAAACCTGCACGTATATATAGTTGCATTTGTAATTCATATTTTATAAATTTGAAGCAGTTAGTGCCACTCAGAAGTTTGAACAAAACATTTGTGTGAAAGTTGTAATTAATTCTTACTGACTCTTCACTACTAGATTTACAACATCACATCTAACCCCCCCCCTCCTTGATGGTTTGATATGAGAACTTACTCATGTTATTCCAAATTTGATACCGATAGGTCAGTACCAAATGCTTGCACCTCTGACTTCTCCTATTGCATGTTTGGTCTCAGTTTGATTGGTCATTTAGTTTCAACCTGGATGGCACACGCGCCACGTGATCAGTTACATTTAATTAGGTTGGGATGCGAAGACTGGAAACGAGGATTCATTCGTATCTCGCACATCTTGTTTTTTGTTTTGTTTTTTTCACTGACTGCTACAGGCTGAATAAGAAGAACTTTTGTTCTGAATATCATGGTGTCCCGTATTCAGGTTGTTACTTGCACCCGAGGTAGCCCAGTGGTAACACTGTCGGTCGCAGTTACTCAATTCTACCCCGATTACTTCGACTGTTCTTGAATGGGTTTGGGCAGTCGGACGGCAATCAGACTCTTTGTATGACCTTGTTTGTCACATAGTAACAAGTGCATAGTGTTGTGAAATCCCAGAATCTAAGTTAATTACTCTAGGCGTTGACAATCGCTATAATTATGGATTCGCTGTCTTGTACCATTCTCGTCTTATAACAGCAAGTACCACTGTAGTCTCTATGTTGAAAACAACGTAAGACTGCAGTCACACATAGTATTTAATTGTCCTGCTTGTTAGTGCTCATCTATCGGTTGGACTGCTGGTAGATAAACAGGTTTGTTTTGATCTCTTTTGTTATCTAAAAAAGTGGATTTTTCAAATTGGTTACATATCTCAAACGATTATTGTGTGCTTTCCAGCCCCTTGCTGCCATAGGTGCAGACGTTCTGGGTATTGACCAGGTAGCCGAGAGTATCGATGTGGCACAACAACATGTCAAACAGGCAGCTTATCGTTGGTCCAGTCCCGGTAGCAAGCCACCTTGCTATCGATTGGTTAGTTTGGAATCGCTGGTGTCGGAGTCGCCCGGACAGTTCGATGCCGTTGTCATGTCCGAGGTTCTGGAACACGTGACTGACTGGGAAGGAATGATTCATCAAGCGTCTTTGTGTTTGAAGGTGAGTGAGCTACCACCTAGACAGTGTTTAGTTCAGTCACCAGTGATATCGTTTGTACATCACGCGCTTCCTTCTCAGATTGTTCTTGTTTGGAACAATGTCCGATTTGGTTAACTAACCACGTAAAATGTTCAGTGGAGCCACTTGCTAAATCGACTTACTGCCACCTTCGTTACATTTTCTTTTTTTATGGTCAGTTTGATCAGTAGCCAAGAGAGTTCTCTGTTGGTTTTAAGGGAACCACCGTTTATGTGGCTTGACTAACATGCATACATACGTTCCCAACCTAGAACGGCACACATAGTTATGGTTGTTCAGGCTGTTGTTTATTCACAGCCTTTTCTGTAAATAGAGGCTAACATTGGTCAAAGAACGAACAGCTCTTGACCGACAGTCACTTCGAATGGTTGAAGTTTGATTAAACTCACCCCTGTTTCGTACTGAGATGTACATAACTCAAAGAATTAGCCTAATTTCTGTTAAATCCATGCTTCTTGCGGTTACTTTACTTTGCAACTCAAATTTCACTGTCACTATGACTGCATTTACCATATCGTCTACATTTATCATGGTGTTTAAACACCGCCTTTCATATAGGAGGACGGTAGTTGTATTGTTAGGGAAAGTCTATTTTTTTCAAAATTTGGTTTATTTTTTTGCGGTCTTCGACAAATGATTTGTGATTTTGAATGTTATCTTCTCGAGTCACAACGTGCTAAAACTTAATTTTGGCACACGTTTCTCCTCCGCCTCTGATTGGCCCATTCCACAAGGGATTTCTGAAGGCTGTTCAAAGACTATACATACGCAGACGGTGGTCTAGTATGTTGCTTTTGGTTTGAGAGCAAATACATTCTGAACTGAAGGTCAAGGTCTTCTGGGGTTTTTGGGTATGGTTACACTCTGTGCTACGTGTCCGTGCTTCGTATATTCGTACACTAGCCATTCCTCCTTATCGTTGACCAACGGGTCATAACACTCAAACATCAAGAAGTCTTTACTTTAACTGACAGAACTGTATCTTGAGGCCGTTCATCAGGGCAATATTTGTCTTTAAGCTGTTTTCTGTTGTACCCCAAGCTGGGTTAGGGCTTTTTCGCCGACCTTTAGCGTCCCAAGTGGTGTGTGTCAGAGTTGTTCAGCCTCCCTTCTGGTATTGAACTTTTCAGTAGATGAGCTGTCGTAGCGTGCTCTGATAGAGTACTAATATGATGACGTAGAACTGCTCATAAGCACTAGACTTCGAGGCTCACAGTTTGTCGTTAACTTTGTTCTCATTGTTGCAAGTTCACAAAATGCTCAGAGCCTCGTAGATTGATTAGACGCTTCGATTCATCGGTTTGGTAACAAAGGTAATCTGCATATCCAGAAACTTTACAAACTTTGGATGCGTATAGAAGTGTCAGAAGTCGTTTGTTTGTCGCAGTCTGGGATTACGATAAGTTTATTCGCGACCAAGTTGGAAATAGGTCTGTTCCTAGTTCGTTTGCTTCTGTCTGCGCTCAAGAATCTGTTGCACTGTGAGAGCGGTCGAATCTCGTCACGTACTGTTTTATCTCTTAAGTTTGTTTAGTTTGTTTTATGCGCATTTGTGATGTTTCTGGTTGACGTTTCTGTTGTTATATCAATGCCTATGAACCCGTTTGGACCGATTGTCATGCAGTCTGTAACTGACCGTACAGGCAGCTTGTCGGCAAATCCCATTAAGATGCAAACAAATTTCCTTCACAGGACTTATTACATTAGTATAGTGATAGTCCTTGTTTACCCATTTCACCTCTTAATCCGTCGTTTGTGACCCTACTGGTTCTCTAAATCTCAATTACGGGTTTCTGTTTCACGAATATCAAATCCCAATTATAATACGCCACTGTACAGCAAGATTAAGGGGTAGTCTTACGACATTATGTAGTTCGTTGGATCTTCCATGGGCGGTTTACATGTGTTGTCTGCGGAACGTTTGCGGTTTGAATCACCTCAGCCCCTTCATTGAAATGTTGGTATCCACCGAGTTTAATTTATCCGTCCTCTTATTCAGAGATACACAGATACTGGGTTGATTGGTGTTTGTCCCATGTTCCCCAAATTCACAGATGCCTACTGGTCACTGCGTTCTCATTCAGTTCAACATGCCACAAGCGGCAGCTTATAGTCTAAGTCCTTTGTGACCGGTTGTTGTACTTCGGCACATATTTTTAATTGACTAATCGTTTACACTTATCCTTGTTTGAAGTGTGTGTATAATAAGCACCCAAAATACAGTATATTGAATTTCAAAGATTATGTTGGGTATATCTTTAGTCGTGCTCTGTGCGTTTCTGTCTGTGCCGGTCATCAACCAAATCGTCTTTTTATCTTCTAGCTTCATATTTTATCGACGCTTTGCCTCCCTGTTAGCTTGCTTGATCTCTGTGGTAACGGACGCAATCTCTTCTATGTCGGAACACGTCTACTGATTTTACTTATTTCATTTAAGGGATCTGTATATGAGGGCGGTCTTTCTGTAGCCCGTTTTGTTTCAGTGGAGTTGAAGCTACATGTAAATAGGTGTTTCTGGGTCATTTACTCGGAATATTGATTACTGGTTTACTACAACGATCGCTCCCCTCTAATGTTCAGATTACTGATGGACAGTAATGCATTGGCATGGAGAAAAGGTAATTGCTACATATCATGTTTGTTTACTGGAGTAGGGGCTGCGTGACTCACACAGTCTGTATGTTCTAAGAAGGATAAAACATGCCGGATTTTAGTGGTGTAAATATTATCCTCGTTCGTCTGAATTATCTATGAATGAGGAACTGTTACTTAAGTGGACCCTTAACGTCCTAAAAAGCTGTCTTATAGATTTTTTCCCCATAGGTTTGACTTTGTTTGCAAAATGTATACGCATTGGGTTTGATGGTGTACTTTCCTTTGTGAGTTTTTTTAAGGATAACTATCACTCTCAAACCTGACTATCCTTTTAGTTCTTATGGTTGTATTGCAATTACTTGTCAATATTAAGTACTAATACATGTTTCTGTGACAGTTGATTATGTCTTCGTGGCCTTGCGGGTGATCGGCTTTGTCTTTTCTTGACATTTTTAAGATGACGTTTTTCCGTACACGCTGCTGGAATTGTAACCTGAGATTTAGGTTTTCAGTGCTTGCACCTCATACATGCTATCTACAGGCTAACGTTTGAAATGATGCGTGTGTAGATTTAGACCCCCCGGATCCTTCTAGTCAGTCTATTCCCACGCAAACCACCTAACATACTGTTTTCACAACACTCCTGAGGAAGGCCACCCGAAGTAGTTGAAACGTAGAGTATTACAACTTGCTCGTAACGTTGTGTTATTCGCAATCCATTTGTCAATACTGTCTTCATGTTTCCGAGTATTTCTAGCCTTTATCATTTCAATTAATAACCATCCTAGTTACCTGGGCCTTATCTTTCATATTCTTACTGATTCTACCAATGCGAATTCGTTTTGGTAGCCACGCGGTACGCTGTTTATTACAACCCTAAACCGGACGCGTGCCTCGTTTGTTTTCGCAATACTCGGAGCGGAATATTTGACTCGAACCGTGCCGCGCGGGACACACGAATGGGCCAAGTTTATAGAGCCAACTCGCCTTCAAACTGCGGCAGTGAAATGTAAGTGTTTGCTCCTGCTCTATAGATTGCTGTGTCACTGTACTAACTTGTAATCTCAGTATTGCTTTGCTGACCTTTTGGTCACTTGTAGCTAAACGGTACAGTGAGTTGGATAGACTTTCTTAGGACGTTGCCTAGTCGTTTAGAGTATTTGGCTTCATGCTAAGGTTTTCAAGCGTGACAGATGCGTCTACCTTGTATGTGGCCTACCTGCTCGAAACTATCACATTCAGCTTCCTTTCTGCCCTACCGGTACTGATCAGCCCAGGTACGCTATCACATCTAAATCTAAACGTCTTAACTTATCTCTAGTGAGCATCAACCATCTGAAAACCTTGTAAGCGAACCTGTCTGGTGATCGTCGGAGTTTGCTCCATGATCACTTTGAATTGTGATCCAATCTTTTGGTTGGGTATTAACCTCGATAAGCACGTTACGCGCCGAATTTCCCACTAGGTCTACAAAACTCATTGTTTCTATTGATTAAGACTAATGGTGTAGTGCTCGAAAAGGCATGGAAATGGTGTCTCGACCGGAAGCTCATCTGATCGTACACGTAGGCTAAAATGGTTCCCATGGTGTCTGTTAATCAGATGTCGCAACTTTATTCAGGCGTGCTCACACCAGTGAATTATTCAAGGTGTGTTTAGCGTAGCTGGTTGCTATTTTTGTTGTCGCCATATATCTGCATACATTTTGAAACTTATTTCATTCACATGTGCGGTTATACAAATTTGTCAAATGACGAGGAATCCGCAAAAATTTACTCTTATTTTCTAACCGTTCAATTTGCTGGATTCATCTTGGCACTTATCATTCTCTAATCTATCTTAGGCCTGCCTATTTCAAAAATTTGTCGCCTTCTTTCCTTATGATTTGTACCTGACTATTACCGAGTCGTATACAGTATCTAAAATTATCATTTGTCTCGGTAGATTCTGTTTACGTATAAAGTCGCATTCTAATGGAACGTAACAATAAGAGATGTACATAATGTGGTTATGTTGACCGATGGAGATTTTTGTGTCTACAATAAATATGTCTGATGGTTTATTAATCTCTATTTGTAGGCTGCGTCTTGTTGGTCATGGCTTTAACCAAATTTGAACCAACAACCAAAGCTTCTTTTTGTAGTTTGTCGCATCGGAATTCACACTGGAATCATTACCAAGTATATTCATTTTTGTTCTCGTTCCACCGGTCTTTCTATTTCATTTCTTTTTTTGTTTCTTCTCTTGGCTGTTATCTAACTCTGTACCCACTCGTTCACTTCTGGTCGAACAAACGACACAGCCGTTGTTCATAGTTTACGATTCAAGTTCAATCGCACATGTTGACGCTGACTTTGTGAACCATAGGGCATTCAGTGTCCCCTTGTTGATCGGTAGCCTTCTTTCTTACGTTTTCTGGCTTACCTTCTGCTTTATTTCTTCGTTGGTTTCTTAATAGGCGGTGTCGATTTCATTGTGTTTAATCAGAGCACTATTAACTTCCAGGATGTTACCATTTGGCCTCAGTATTCAACCATCCGTTTAGTGTTGCAACTTGGCATGCGCTCTGGAAAGGGTGGTCTATTTCACCCAGGCTACGGCTGTTTCTTAAAGGAATATTAATAGACTCTATTTTGTTGCCTGACAGATCACCAAAGATTGAGCACCCTAGAAGTAGACAAGATTGTACCATAGTTATGTTTACACAGTCTTTCACTACTTTATCCCCGCAGGCGGACTGGATCCACGACAACTGCTTGGAATGTGTTATAATCCGCTCACCGGCTGCTGGTCCTGGTCCAACAGTTTGGCCGTCAACTATGCATTCAGCGCTGTCAAAGGTGACCGCATCTAGTCAGTCGATCTTATTAAAGCTGGAAACTGGGTCATTCTCTTGGCGATTTGCACGGTACTTCCGATAATGAGTTTCTGTACAACTTCTGGGTTTATTCATTTCTGGATTCGTTTGCTGCCATGGGTTTTAGCCGAATGGGCTTTACTCTCACTACCCTCATCTGTATTCATCTGGATAAATTATCCCGTTCACCATACATAAATCTCACATAAAATTTGTGTTTCCCTCGATGGAAAACAACTTGTTGGTCCTAGTATTATACTGTACACTTCATATAGTCTGAATCTAAGGAAGTTGATTCTATATGTTACAATGTCGAATCCTCTGAACTTCGGAAACGCTTTGAACAGCGCCGACTTTTGACACAACTTTGTCCCAACATGTGCAGGAGTCGCATGTGTAATTTACCTGACTGCTTTCTTGACTGATGTAATACAGTCGTTAGGAGTGTGGTATCAAAACAGTCTATCATGACACAATAATTCCTATAGTGTAGTAAGTTCATATCTTCACATGCTCGAAAAAAATCTCTAAGCGTTACGCGAGTTTTGCTAACCACTGCATGCACCTTCTTTTAACGTGCATTCACTTACCTGTTTCGCACATTGCAAACGAACCTCTGAATGAAAAATTCGCTTCTTATTATGTCCGATTGATATAGGCAAGCAGAGAAAATTGTTGACTGGATGCCGCCCAATTTGAATTCAATATGATATCCCGATGAACACACAACCACAGGTGTTTTTACTGTTTTATTCATGATAGCACGCGAATACAGTTATCACTATTTTGCCGTCCGGTATACGGTGCGTCACTGTGAACCATCTATCCGTTTCCGAGTTCCATAGGCCGCAACTGGATGCCATCAGATCCGGGGCGGCGATTTGCGCGGGTGTGTCCAAATGAAGTACGTGCACCACGAGTTTGTAGCGGCCACCATGTTTGATGTCTGTGGCTGCCAGTTCGCGGACCAGACTCTGGCGAACCCAGTTGGCGAGGAAACAGCAAATCAACGGCTGACCACTCGGGAGGTTTTGTGTGCAGATATCCACTGAGATGGCGCGCGATTTCGTGTTCCGATAGTTGTCCGAATTGGGGCCAAGTCTGGCATTAAGAACCTGAAATGAGGATGATTGGTTTATTGGATTACACTGAAATGCTTGACATTCTATGTGAAGGTAGACGTTACGTTTTTTCAAAAACGTCTTACGTCTTCAGTTGTTTATGTTTCTGATACAAGAGAGGGTTCGTCAGTTGTTTTCTTCTTTATTTTCCATATATATGTCGATCAAGAAGCTATAGTTCATACTAGACTTATGGATTCTAAACGGCTTATTCACCACAAAATTAGCACCCCTCGAGTGCCGTTCGGAAAGTTTATATGTTCCGATTTTTAACCGTGGTGATCTTATGTTGTTCGATTTAATTATCCAATTGCGTAGAGATGTGATTCGACCTTGATTGTCTTGCTCATCAGCGATTGGTAGCTGTGGAAAAGCAGCAGCAATTAACACTTAGCATGAGCAGACATGTCTAAACGTCACTACGGTGCTATGATGCAAGCCATACCTTTGTGGTCTGCTTATTTCGGATTGGTTCATTCATCGCCTACTTTGCATGTAGTTATTCTCTAGTATGGACACCTCTGTTCTTTTTCGAGCTGTTACCGTGTTAGAAACCTTGGAACGTTACCAAACCACGGTTCTATGGTAAGCTTATTCTTTTTGCACGAAAATTTCAGGTTTGTGGGTTGTTTGTCTCACCGTATACAAACAATAATATGAAAATGCGGTTGATCAAACACTTTTTGAAATTGGGAGAATACAACGCTAGGTCGTTTTGCTGTGGGTTGGAGTCTATCATTCTGTTGTCGTATATGTTTGCACGCCACTGGTAGACAAGTGCTTTGTGTATTCCACAGATGTCCCAATACTGTGAAACACTGCCTCGTGTGGTACTTACTGCTCGTTCAGCTGCTAACTGCTGGGTCTTCATACGATCACTGGAAGTTCTCGACGCCCTCCGGAATATTGCATCCAGCAGTAAGTATCTCGACCCGTAAGGCTACTCGCCTGGAGCTCCGAAAACAACTACAGGAAGATCGTGAGACCTAGTGAACACAACGCGTTATCAAGATGGAACAAGCGGCTGTTACCGGAAACTCTCGGAAGCTTTTCCGTCCCATTCGAGCAAGTGATGGTAGGAAGCTGTATGTGAGCAAGATAATCTGCGAAGCCAATGGTGAGTCGACTCATAACCTGCAACTACACTTAGGACACTGGGTTGAGCACCACCAACAGCAGTTCAGCTGCCCACCCACGCCATTGACAACACCTTCGGGCTGTTCCTGCGCTCATTGATCTGTTGATGTTTCTCCGTTCTCAAAAACAGAAGCCTCTTTTGAAATCAAGCTCGTGAAACGTCACGAGACACCCGGCTTAGACGAACACATTCATGTTCTTTTTGTCGGTGGAAGTTCGGCGTTAGTTGGAAGGCTGGTACCTCTGTTCCAGAAACTCTTGATCAGTGAAGTTGTTCCAGTTGACTGGGGTTTATCTAACATTGTTCCCATTTTCAAGAAGACCTCATGCACTTCGTGTGCAAATCACCGAGGGATTAGTCTGATTCATGTTATGTCAAAGTTGCTCATCGCTATTGTACTTCGTGGACTAAGTGAAACTCGCGAACAGCATTTACCTAGGAAGCAAGCTGGATTTCACCCTAGTCCTGACCGCATTGTTCGTATCTTCACAGTTGGCTAGATGCTTGAACCCCGCTATTCATATAGAAGGGCAACAATTGTCTTCCTGGACATTAGAGGAGCCTTCGATTCGGTTGAGAGAGATGCACACTGAGACTGTCTAGAAGGGGTTTGCTCGAGAAATATGTGGACATCCTGGAAGCGATTTGTTGTCAGATTTCGGGCAGGATTAGGGCCTATGACAGCCTATCGTCAATCATTAGCATCTCAATTAGGATGTGACGAGGTTGTCCAGCCTCCCATTTCCTGT
>JTDE01022080.1:9066-39136 GCA_014338405.1 Paragonimus skrjabini miyazakii
GCACTAAAACGAAAGGCTTTTACACGAAAGATAAATTCTTATGCCTAGAAGAGAAACCAGTATGGAAAAAGGTATAGTCAGTGACTTTACGAATGCTCGCATACCATTGACTGTGACACGTTGTGGAACGTCTCCAGTCAACGATGTAGATGATCATTCGGAGGAGCTTCGTCTGAAATAGTGATTTATCTTGTCTACTCTACTTGAAATCGCGCGAAAATTCCCAGTGTAGTCATTAAAAATACTGTGTAGCGAACAAGCTCGTTTTCAGTGATTCATCATCAGGCTAAATACATCACATTTATATTACGAATTTTACAGGGGAATCATTAAAGGATGTAAACGGAGAACGGGTGGTTAATCAGGTCAGTCGAGGGCAGTGAGGCGTAGGATTCTGTCCACAGCTGAAGCTATTGGAATTTGCCTGTACAACCCACTCCTGTGCTCCCAGAAACGTTCTGTTCAGGCGTTGGACCTACCATAGCCAACCCCGCACTCTGTTAGCCTGTCAAGACCCACGGTTCAAGTGGGTATTGATTGCAGCGTGACATTGAACTGATTGACCTGATTAACTACCCGTTCCCCATTTACCCCCTTTAATGATTCCCCTCTAAAATTCGTGATATAAATATGTTGTATTTAGCCTGATGATGAATCAGTGAAAACGAGCTTGTTCGCTACACAGTACTCCATGTGACATACGAATAGCTCTGAACTGCTAGTGACCTATTGTTTAGGCACTTGTCAATGTGTGTATTCGAAGTGTAAACACCCACATGTATAACGTTAGACAGGGTTTGACTACGGGCTAGATAGAGGTTTGGGCAGTTCAATATCCGGAAGTATGTACTTAAAAACCACAGGCACTGATCTAGTCTCACTTGGACGTTTCAGAAGCTGCCTATTGAATGATTCAAACAGGTTTTCTGCTTTCTTTAGGGTAAAGGGATAAACTAGAAATAAAGTGTTCTTCGATGTGCTTCTTTTCTTAACCATTAAGAAGTAGATATTAAGTTAAACCATAGTTTCCTCTTCGAAAATTCGGTTTTGATTGGCTTAGAAAGTTCGCATAATAGACTCCGTATTCTCTAGTTTTCAGCTAATTAGTGACTCGCTCTACTTTATTTTTCAGGAATTGCCTCCAGAAATCTATTGGTACTACATGATAGAAATGGCCTACTACATTTCGGAGATTTTTTGGATCTTCTACAGTGTTCGACGTTCCGTAAGTTTACGAGCTCTGTCAATCCTTGTACTTTTCCTTTTTTGGTGCATTTGTTCAAGGGATGTAACCTGTTGCTTCCGAAGCTGTTAACCTTGAATATTACCGGACAGAAAGAAGATCAAAATTTTCCATCAGATTGTACTCATGCATTTGATTTAGTCCATCAGATATGTCCACCAATCGACAGTCAGAAGTTAATGCCGATTTGTGAGTTCAGGAATCGGATTTGACTCGCTTGTGTCCACAAAAGTAACACCGATGACGTACAATCAATTGACTCATGCATCTGATTGCTCGTTGTCCATGTTCACATTTACATCACATGAACAAGTCGTTCCAGAATCCACATACATCCATCCACCAGAAATGGTCTGTCAGTGTGTACGTATGCGTTAAGGAGATCTGAATTCATTCTCGAATTGTGTTCTCAACGTTGTACCGAACAGGTTTCACATATCTGAAGTTGATTGCTTTCATTTTCCAACCCACGATTGATTTGGTTGCCCATAGACTATCAACTAAAGGTCTAAGTCTGACTGTCTTTTACTGGACAAGTCTAAAACTAGCCGTGGTATTTTGATTTGATAGAGTGAGCATGGTGAAACATTGTCTAACTCATAATCATCACATACTCATTACATTCCAATTATTGTCCCCACAACTCAACGGTTCACCTCATCTTAATTCTGCAATCCCCATTCATTTTCACAGTTGCATTTTGAGGCCAGCCTGTTAGTTTATATCATTTCAAACTTGGAAAGTGAACCACATCGGTCGAGGTCCTCGTCTGTACCAACAATTTATTTTGCCATGCGTTTACATTAGCACATTCCTGCTTGATCGTTCGCGAAATCCGACCAACCCAGTAGCAGCCTATCGTTCATTGGGTTCACGAGTCTATTCTGTATATCAAAGTGAACATCAGCATAACTTTGTGTCTAGATTTGTGCTTTCTAAATTGTCGGGTTGATTTCGTAGTCGATCTGAGAAATCACCGGTTAAGTAGGGAAGGACATTTCTTGTTGCTGGTTCACATTCTAGTTCAATCTTTAGAAATGATACATTATTATTCTGAAAACACTATTATTTGTGAAGTTCAGCGATCCACATGGCTGATGATTTACCTACTAAATATATAACATTTAAAACGAATTTATCGCATCGATCTCATGTCAACATACCCGTTTCCTTCTCTTCAAGTGCAAACCATACATTTAGACTAGGGCTGGAATTCTTGTTCTTTTTGAGTATAGCAACAAGCATGGTCGATACCTTGTTCGTCCACAGCAATCGTGGCACATTTTTACTCGCTTACAGCCCACTTGCATAACGCTTCAATGCCTTTGCTAGTCACTAGTTGGATGGCTCTTATTTCTGTATTCTAGAGCTCATCCAGCTGGGTCATGACCTATAGTCAGTTGTTGGAATATAAATGTTGAAAACCAAGTTTCTCGTTTGTATAACTAAACTCAGATCACGTGAGCAATGCAGAATTTGGTTGCCATACCAGTGATACTGTAGGCCCAAGAACACTATCGCCGACACCTATGGTCGGTACTTACTGAATTTAATACACCATTGGGTCTGCACGGAAAATCTGTCCAGAGTGGTCGTCTGGATCCAACGTTCCATTATATGCTACTCACTTTCTTCTTGGTGATTTTATTTTTCAGGGTTTTTCTTTTATCTGTACGTGATTTAGTACTCCTCTAGATTAGGCGTACTGGGAAAATAGGCTTTGGTAAGGTAATCCCCGTATCATGTATCTCCTCATGATGGCTCTGGACACAGCAACACGATTTGCACGAGCCCGTCCGAATCTCATTCTGCTTTCCTCCCAGTTTTAATCCAAGGAGACGGAAACCGATCACCACCATGAAGTAGTTATGTCTTCAGTTACCATTATTCAAACGTCTTCATTTGTAATAGTTCATTCAACTTCAGGTCAGTCCGTCATTGACCTATCTCCTAACTGTCTAGATCAGTACTAGAACTGAGGGATTAGAACACAATGTTGCTATGTCAAATAGGGTGAAATATTGATGTATTTGATAAACATTTTAACTAATGACGTAATTGCTATCGACTACGAATTAAATCAACGAAGAGTGTTAGTGGACTTTTGGACTCCAACAGAAACACCGAGAACGGTTTACCAGAATGAACTTTAAATTCAAAACTTCTGTACTTCGAATAAGGTCCATCAACTTTCCTCCAGATTGTTGTTTCTAACTCAATCTATCACGAACAAGCTGAACACGACCTCGCATATGTGGAGCATTTAAGAATTACCAAAATGTTCACTGTGTTGGTTGTTTTCAGTGATTGGTGTAGCTGGCCTAGCATAAACGAACCGCGATAATCCCCATGATATTAGATACGATAGTCTGATCACGCTTCACTGACGATTTGAAGACATCAGTGGTCAGGGATTCATTCAACGCAGAAATTATCCTGATTTTGTAGTCATACAGGGATACTGGTTGTTTAATTTCGTTCTGCATTTAACCGTTCAGCGTAAAACTCATATCATTCCGACGCCATAAATGAATCAAATTGTTAGACATCAGTCGAGCCTTAGTTATACGATTTGTGCACTCTTCAGACACTCAACAACTGATGACCCACCTCTTATGACAAATAAATTTCTTGAAGTTCTTATCGGCCCACCATCCGTGTGCAAGCATACACAAATTCCTGTTCAACTCACAACGTCAGATAACCTTTGTATGTCTAGGTTTATGAACTGAACGACCTGAAACCTATTCTGTTTAGGGTGGTCTGTGTTACTTATGAAATACCACAGATTAAGACAATACCGTTTGCATAATCTGCTGAAGGGCATTTTTACATCCCTGTATTCAAAATGCTCTCTGATGTTTCATATAATCTGAGGGAAAATAGTAACATCTAACTTAAAGAGAGTCTCTGGAAAACGATAAACAGTTATCACCCCCAACTTCCCTAAGGTTTGACAATAGTTTGTTTCATTAATACTAGCATATTTCTCGTATGCATAATTTCTATACCATCCTTATGGATGTTGATGGCGTTAAGGTTTATCATAACTCCTCTGTTAATTTCCGCCTGCTCGTTGGCAACATATTTGAATCGCGTAAACAAGAATATCGTCGACGGTGAAAGGTGAATGGTAGCATTTTTCGATGGGCCTTCAAACCGTTACCTTGACTCCTATAGTTTACGGCGTCATTTGGTTTGCAAATATGTCTCTCTCCCATTCAATGCTTCGAGAAAAGGCACCATTGTGTACCATAGGGATGCGGGTGGAAGGCACTACAGCTTCCGATGGATAGCTTCACCAATTCAACGATGACCGTAGTTATTTTTGCGCAAAACGGAGCGGTGGATTTCCAGAAATCTTCATAACATGTGCAGCAGGATAGATAGCTTGGGTGTTCGGTTATTTTCTGAGCTTGGCATCTAGGTTGCAAACGCTTAATCACCGAACAAGATGGCGTCATCACGATGGATGTCATATCAATGGACCCACTTTTCATTTGGTTTGCAAATAATAAACTGAGGTATCTATATAGTACACAACTGTACGTATAGGATCACCCTGCTCCCTAAAGTTCACGGAACCAACTAGAACAGTAAATACCTGCCATCCAATTTGCGTTCAAAATTCCCTTAGTATGGCATAGTTGACTATCATGTGAGCATAACATGACTCGTTCCGCACAAGATCATTGGACCACGGCCACACTGCGAGGTGTATGTGACCTGCCCCGCAGATGTCGGCCCGCTTGTTTTCTGCATTCAAGGCCTTTCGTCACGATGAAACAAAATGGGTATTGATTAGTTTATCCAGGTGGCTGGACTCTACATAACACGACTCCATCTACTGCACCTGTCCTTTAATTCATTCTTGTTGGTCTATTTCTCTCTATCAGAACAGGTATACGCACTTCTGGATAACTTGCCCAGGTTGTTTGGGTGTCTTTACAATTTACCCGCGAAAACCGAAACGTCATTTTCACCCGGAGCCAAATCGGAAATAAAGGGTTTTCTGTCTGGTGACTTCAGAAGGCAACACCCACCTTGCCAGTGATTGTTTTAAATCGACCGTTTTTCCGTGAACGTTTGAAACTGCCGCTTTTCTATAAATTTGTTACTCACAAAAGTACCGTTTTCTTGTCAAAATTTAGTAACTAGTTAACGCAACATTCGTTCTTTTCTGCATGCCACAAGCCAACTGTTTGTCGGAATCAGTTGCATTTCGCTATCAGCCTTACTCATCAAACTAACAGCGCATCAAAACGCAAATATACCGTTGCCTTGTTGAACGTGTGGACCGCGTAAGCGTCACAGAATACGCCCGCGATTCGCATACGTCATTGTGCGCTTGCATGATGGACTGGCCATATAAATCTTGTAGAACATTATGGACAGCCTCGACGATCGATCATTCGCATTTTCTATCCGTGCTTATTGCTTGATCTGTGAAGTTCAGGAGTGAATGTTTTGTTACACTTTTCAGTCCGATGTGCATTTTTCAAATTTATACACGTAACGGTCATCACCTGGAGGATAGACCTACTCGTTAGATTAGTCTTACTTTGGTGATTACCTCACCTTCGTAGTGGTGCTACTGCTCAGCGACGCTATCAGATGAGATGGTACTACTTGTGTGATGAACACTAAAACAAGCCATGCTTACGCCCCTGAAAACGTTCGATAGACCGTAAGCTATATTGCCTAAGGTATGTGCAATCATACGAAAATGTAGACGTCATAGTTAATTATATGTAAATCGAATGAAAGTCCAGTCTGGTGTGGTTCTCCTACCCAGAATATTTTTGATAGCAAGCTTTTCCATTTCATTTGATACAGTCCGCGCTGTCCTAATAATCTACCCCTGTCTATCCGTTTGTGGTTGCGTTCACAAATCACTTCTGGAAAACCCTGCAAAAAACGTGTAAACTTTGCTTCGAAGGTTAGATGGTAAATATCATGTTATTGCTCCAAATATTAGAATGTCATAGCTTTCTTGGTAGACAACCCAACGCCTCTGATTTTCTCATCGTTTGGAAGATTGAATGTGCTTACCTTCAGACCGATAACTTGCACTCGATTGTTATGTGCAGTACGCTAGCATTTGGGATAGGATGATGGATGGGAGGAATTCCCACGGAACTGAACATTTTACAGAACAGTCTGTGGGTTCTGAACTGGGATTTGTTAATAACACTTGTACTAATCTATGCACTGTACTTGTTTGTTTCCCTCGAATTGTGTCATAATATCGTAGGGATAAACTGGATGATACCGTTGTGTATTGGGACGGACGCCAATTCTATAACGGACATAGTCGATCAACACAAAAATATCAGTGTGTTCAAAGGAATATTTGCTGTAATAACCAGCAGTGTTCTATTTAAAGTATCTTCGCTTTTCAACGTAGTTTTAGCTTAAACGAATCTGTGTAGGAAGCTCCATAAAAAACGCTTGTCATAACAGTGTGATGCCGTTTTCCAATTTTTCACTTGGCAGGATTTTGTCGTGCTTCTAGTTCACCACATGGCCACGGTGGGTCTGATGTCTTTCTCCCTTGTGATATATCATCATCGTATCGGGTCCCTAGTACTTCTTCTGCATGACATCGCTGACTGTTGGATGGAAGTAAGCGACATATGCGTTCCATTCACTTTTCCGAAACCCCATAGCTGATATTATTAGGGAAACGATTTTTTGATGCCTCTTCTCAAATCTACATATCAAATGATTTTCGGATTCGCGATTTTGTAACAGCGACTTGTGTAGATCTTCGGAATAAATTATTTTTGCTCTGTCATCTCATGGATAACATTTACACCTGATGTTTTATGCTTAAATCAACCGTAACATATAGATTTTAACCATTTACTGGCGAGTAGTAGGGGATTTTTGGTTTTCATAAAGATTGAACATTGCCCACGATTGATCGCAGCTGTCGCATTCCCACAAACCTTCCAGTCAGCCCCTTTAAAAAAGAAGCACTAGAATCGAATTTCGCTCCTGTTAGAGCTCGTCAGTAGTGCATATCCATGCCACGGCCGGGAATAGAACTCCGAGGCAATCATGTTGACCACTGCACTATTGACCCCACATAAGGCACGACCGAAATGCCATATGCGAACGCTCAACTACTTTCACTTGTGGGTAATGATCAGGTTGCCCGATCGTCTTGATAGGAGACACAGTTATTGTCTGTTAACTCCAATCGATGACTCTTCGACTAGAACTTCTCTCCAGGTTGAAATAACAGAAATCATTAACCTGTTGAACGGTATTCTGATTACTTATGAGTAGTAAGGGATTCTGGTTTTCATATAGATTGAACGTCACCCACAGTTGATCGTAGCTGTGGCATTCCAGTAGACTCAACTTGTTTTCTTAGTTTGATATATGTGACCCGATTGTCTTTAAAATTCATCCTGTCTTAAACCGATAAGCGAATTTGCCCTCAATTCCGAAAGTCTATTGCTACGATTTCGCTTGTTGTTAGGACAAGTTGTAATTAACTGGGTATTATCTGTGTTGATAACATCTCACTTCTGACACAGAAATTATTTCAGATGAGGCGAAACTTTTACACATTTGGAGGTATTTTGCACAGATCGGGCGTCAGTGACAGTGATTAGATGGAAATAATACGCCATAGGCCAAATGCACAAAGATAAAGGAAAATATTATTGTGAAGTTTCGGACTGTACTAAATCGAGGACATTAAAAAAAAAACAAGACAGAATCGAAATCGTACTAAACACTCAGATGAGTCTGTCAAAAATGGGTCAGTTTTAAACGATAGCGAAAAATTGCTTGGTCTAACGAAAAGATCGGTTCATCCAATCGTCAATGTTCGATCGATCCATAGCCCGTCAGTATGTTCTAGATAGAGCGAGGCCATCGATTTTGTGCACGGCATAGTTGGCCTCCGTAATTTTGACAGTGTCCTTAACGAACCATACCGTCACAACCCTAAATTCCTGTCTGATTACCTCCATACCGTCGGAAAAATTGTGTGATCTGTGTCTAACACATAGCCAATAATTGTGGAATCCCTGATTATGACTTGATGTTCAAATTGAATTCCAGGCATTTTGAAACTTTACGTTCGATCTTCACTTATTCTAATTTTCAGTTCTCGTGTAATCTGTCCAGTACAAACCTGTAGACCGTTCCTGTATAATATCTTATGCACTCAACTGATAGTTTTCTATGAACAGGTATACAATCCCCAAGATGTATTACGATGGAACGCATTTTTGACACGTTTTGAAAGTAAAATTTTCTAATTAATCCATCACTCGACGCTTCACAGATGACCTTTACCATTCCAATACCTGTCATCGAATTACTTCCAGATACTTCACACAGGTCGTACTGAACTACCTACTTCACACCTATGCCGTTTATGTAACAAAAGATTTGTTCGGCAGTCAGGGACAAGTGCTTGTACTGAGTAAAGTGGTTATGTATGATTTATGGCCAAGTAATTTGTAAGGATTCAGTGGATTTCTTGATGACGTACGAATTAGGGTTACGATTAATCCAACGGCTGCTGAAATGAGCTGGCGATCATCTTGGGTTAATTTATAGCGACTCGTTAGGCAACTCAGATTACTTCGACGAAATTTGGGCCATGGTCGACGTCGACGGGATGCATGACAATGACAGTCGGTTCCATTCCAGGCTGCTTGGTGTTTTTGGTCCTATTTGACATTTATCTTCCGTTTGGGAAACTTGGAACACTGGGTTCCCTTTGATAACTCCATCAATGCAGGAATAAGACATATGTTGCAATATGTTAACATTTAGTTTACTCTCATCAGTCGCAAACGTAAAACATGCGAGTTATATATGATGCACAAACAGAGATAGACAGGATACGGATACGCATACAGTCACACCACGTATTATGTCATCACCACCACGGCAACCTTATGGGCTGTTTCAAGCACTTTTGTGCATATAGTGCCGGCTGGTGAGTTCTGCTCAGCGTGGCTTCGCTAAAGGCCAAACTGGTTTAAACAACTCATGACAACAATCTGAAACCGGTGAATACGTTACTCGAAGCCCCGCATCATCGATTGCCAGGCCCCTCATGATAACACGTCACCAGGTTGACCCACTTAGATCATTCAAAATATTGCTACATCAAAAGAACCCGACTGGAAGGTCTGTAGGAATGGGACAGCTGCGATCAATTGTGGGTGCTTTTCAATCTATATGAAAACCAACATCCCCTACTACTCATTAGGGAGTTATATCAGCATCTTTTGTGGTATAGAGAATCAAGTATACCTTTCCAAGTTTGAGATGTCTCGAAATAACTTCCCTGAGAACTGGCCGCAAGCGAGCCAACTTTGTTCCATCTCTGCACCTGGTAGGACCGTGTCCTCTCACTTTGTAGGAGCCAACTAAGCCGTGTGTTTTTCAGCCTATCCATGTGCACATTAGCCGTGCGACTCCGTTCACCGTTCAAATCTATCTAACCCTGTTGGGACATCTTAAATCGATATCGAGACATCTTAACCTGGAAAAGGTATAGGGGTTCGTATCTCTCTAACGTTTAAAGCAGTCTCAGTCAGTCTAGATCATGTGTGGATATAGAGCCACTTCTCCATGAATTTTACGAGGCACGTGTCTAGGTCGATCGTGACAGCAATGTTACTTTACGGTTACGAAACGTGACCGCTCATGACGGTGGAAGTTAACCGTCAGCTGACCATTGTTGTCGTCTGTGCTCAGTTATACTACCGAGTAGGCAACGACAAGGTCGGGTGTCGAATGTTTGGTGTCGATGGTTAGACGAATTAAGTTATTCAGTTCTTACCGTTACATACATTAAGAGGGTTGAACTACTGAAAGCACCTGCTAATTGTTTTTCTCTCTACGCATGTCGACGACAAAGATCCTCCGCACAGTCACGTTTTACTTTATTAAATAGTGTTTAGTTGAGGCCATGTTTTACACGAATGCAATATACAGACTAGAAAATAAAATACATCGATCACTTTAAATCTTGGTATTATTCAAATATTGTCGGTGCGGGTTCTCATGCGGGCTTTCTAGTATATTTTTTCCAAAAGAAGTGGCATATTCTCATTTATGTATGTCTTTCTCAGAATTTCGCTACAACCTCACACGCGTGAATGTAGAATCAATTAATTTGGTTGTACTAGCTGTTATGTCTGAACACACTGCCTTTTCGTCTGCTTTGCAAGTTCAAACACGATGCAATTTTTGATCAGTTCAAACAAGCCTCGTTCCGTGTAAAGCACTTCTAGTTACACTTATTGAAAGAAACAAATGAAACCATGTATACACTAAATTCAAAGCTATCCTATTCAAATCTTTACACAAAAGCTGACAGCTACTTTGTGCTCAACATTGTGTGATCTTTAGAGTGATTTTAATCTATCCGACGCACATAGGGCATGTTTGATAATGGTGTCAAAAGAACCGGTTCTGCTAGTTTGTATACCTTCATCAACTCGTACATAAGCGATATACTTTTGTTTGACAACCAATCAAAAGTTTGATGGGATGGTTAGGAAGCAGAATAATTCAGGTGCCCTTAATGCTTTTCCAGCTTCTAGTGGACATGTGAGGTGAACATTGGCACCCCTTGTGGCTAGCACGTTTCACTTGTTTGCCACTGGTCAGTTTTACTGGTGGTGGTTGATTGCTCTGCAGCACTTTTATAAAATAGGTCGTTGCTCACATCATTAGCCGACGTGGTTGTATCCACCTGACTCTGGTCAAAATACTACTATCGGCTTAGAAATGTTCCACGTATTTGCGCTAAATGAAAGTCGACCATTCATCTCCTCGTAGTTGGCCAGCTAATATATGCAGAAAGGATTGATGTGTTTTTGCAGGTTAAGCAGTCGAAGATGTTATACTTGTTGCCGGAAAAGATATACACATTTCCGTGCGAAATGTGAATAGTTTTTGTTTCTCTGTTCATTTAAAACAGCGAACCTAGTTCTTGCGTGTCCACAACAGTATTTAAAACCGCACGTGTTCTGTTTGTGGTGGTTGATCAAAATGCAATAAGTATGAACCATGATGTCTGTCTGAAGTCAGAGTTTGTTCAACCGAAAAACGAAATGTTTCAGAAACACACCACACAGCCATGCGTCACAGTCATGGGAAACGACTGCGGTTCATCGTTGATTTACACATTATGATAAATCGATCTCATGAATATTTAGCTGTTTTCGGTAGAATGCGGTTGCTACAAGTTAAACATCACTCACAATCACTTCTAGGTGCCGAGTTTCCATGAACCTTTTAGCCAGCCCCATTCAAAAAGAAGTACTGTACTCGAGTTTCGCTCTTGTTGAAGTTCGTTCCGCCTGCTACCACGGCTCAGTCTAGAACTCCGGTCATGCTTTAATGAAGATACTGTGCTAACTACTGGGTTTTAATGCTTCTTTTCAAAAGGGACTGACAGGGAGATCTGTTGGAATGCAACAGCTGCGATCAATTGTGAGTGATTTGCAACTTAAATCAACCAAATCTCCTTCTACTTACTAAGAGTATGGTTTTATTTGAGTTCACTTGGACGACTCGTCCTTTCCGCAATACAAAAGGGTGTATCTTCCTGATGAACTATTTGGTCAAACTTGATGTCTTTTTGGACGTTAAATTCATCGGTTTGGAAATTAAGCGATACTCATATTTCGTAACAGCTTTTGCATGTAGATCAACTTTCCGAGTCACTCAATTACAGAAGAAGCACTTCAATCTTGCTAACTGATCGATAATGAATGTTCCTTTCCGAGACCAGTGTATAACTCCGGCGAGGCGAATACTCTAACTACTGCCTCACTGATCCCAGCCAACCGGTCTGATGAGTGATCGGCGAGGAGATGTTGAACATCTGACCCGCAGGGTAGACATGGACAGACGATCGCACACAACTTCAAGTTCTGTTTGCTGAGGTGAGCGGTATAGCACGCAGACATCGAAGCCTGACACAGCCAAGCGCGTGTTGTGGTGGTAGCAAGTGTTAGTTTCTCTTCACCACTCACCAAACGAGTCAGGTACGTCACTTCAACCGAGCCTGTTCTGAGAGAGGTTAGTAAGGAAAGCTTGTAAGTGCGTTCCGCCTGTTAGGCGTGAACAGATAGTCGCCCGCTATGCTCGTCTTTATCCAACGGGGTCATGCTGTCAAAAGAGCTACGAACAACCGAACCAAGTAACAATGTAATAGTGTTGGTCGCGGTCGTTGAACAGAACGATCCTTTTTGTGGGCACTTCCGAGTCATATTCGACTGCATGAGTGGTGTTTTAATCAACTTTGTTGTATCGCCAGTCACGTGCTCAGTCATGTCCACGTCAAGATGGCCGTTAGATTCCCCTCCCGGAAAAATAACCTGAAAGCTGCCTACGTTCTCGTATGTGTCCTCACATGACCAAATGGATTCCAATAACCCGTTCCATCTGACAAACGTTATGAACAAATTTAACCTACCTGTCACCATCACCCCATGTACACAATTGTTGTTGTGCTGTACTGGTCAGATGCTTCTAGTTTATGTTGCCACACTGATTCGGATAACGTGATAACGCACCTGCTATCGATGAAATCTAATCAACAATAGGAACCTTAATCTGGCGCTCATTCTAGAATGTCCCTCTCTGTTTTGAAAACTACAACCAAATGTGTATAATGTGCAACTCACATCTATCGAAATCTCCAATCACATCGGTAATTAGCCCAGTATCATTGCACTGAATTACTACATCGAATATGAACGCTAAAAAGTCTTAGCACGCGATACCTCAGTACATCATTGAAACCAGCCTATGTTAGAGTATTAATGATAGTAGTGTATACTACAATTACTCCCCCCACCACCACTACACACACATACAAAGTGAAGGTCATTCTTCCTTATTTTTACCAAATTCTGCTTTCAGAGTGCCAAAATGCTGAAATATCTGAAAAGGCACCAAGCTGCTGAATGGTTTTTCCGTATTTTCGTTGCTGTCTGGATTGTTACCCGATTAACCTATTTTCCATGTTGGTGAGTTTTTCAGCCTTTCGAGCCTTGTCTTTTGTTTTCTTTTGTCATATATTATTCGAATTATAAATCACCTTCAGTAAATATGGCCTTGCTTAGCGTTTTCGTAATTCTAACTTCCACTATAGATGTTTCGTGATGCTTCAAATTTTATCTGGATCGGTTTCATTTTTGTTTAGAATGATACAGTAGTGACAGACTGAACTGGTTTCAAATCGACAATTTTTGTCACAAGCTAAGCTATTGTCCATGTGACAAGTGTGAGTATTTTCTACCCGAAGTGAATGGACCGTCATTACAACGTAACTGATAGCCCTTACTGATGCTATCCACACTTTCCTTATGGATGACTATTTCAGCCGTAATATTTTGTTTGCAATGGTTTAATGGATCATGTCTTTTTGATTATCAGTGCGGCTGACTAGGTGTAGAGTTCAGCATTAGACAATCGTGGTGTTCAGAGTTAGTCACATGCTGTTTCGCCCACGATGAATGAGGAGTGTCATCGTTTTAATAGTCGGTTGTGAGTGCACATCACATCCGTTGAAGACCTGAAGTGACACGCTACTGTTGAGCTCCGAGCAGATAGAACAAGACACCGCAATATGAAGAGCCTGACCGTTCCATTGCATAAAGTGGATAGATGTTGCTTCCTTGGCTGGGGCCCTCGTGATTATTCAAAGCGCTGGCTAGAAACTCTGTCCGAGATGGTAGTGTGTCGATGGTGTACCTACATACATATCTTTTCTGGTTCTTTCGTTTACTCTTCTTTTATTATTTTTCAACTTGTTTAGTAACGTTTTCTTCTAGAATATTCCACGTTACTGTTGAGGTGAACGGCGACCCAAGCCACAAAACTTTCTGGTCAGACTTGAGATCGTTGTGATTATGGTTATGCTGATGACTACTCATTCCTATATAGTTCGATTAGAAATTACAGTACAGTTGTTGAAATCCTCAACACACGCAAAATGAATGTTGTGCTACAGTAATAAAACAATAATTTAATAAAACAGAAACGTAATGAAAGCTAACAATTTTATTTGACTTTATGAACTAACTTAAAACTCTTTTGTTAGAAACTTGTAATATTGAAATAAGGAAAAATAAAGTCATTTTGGAACATCAGCTCTAGTTGAGTTCAGTAGATACTTACACAATTTGTGTGCATCACATCAACTTGATGAGCTATTTGTCACTGAACATTTATGAAATGCTTACACTTGATATGTGAACAAGTGCCAAGGCATCTTTCAGAGCACGATTCTGTTGTTGTTTTATACTTTCCTTCTTTTCACGTGTATACATCCTACAACATAATTATTGGATGTCTGTTCTTGGAAGAGAGTCAATTTTTCGGTTTGCCAAGAAATTCTAGGTGCCAAGCATAATTGCTGAAAGTTTATCACTTGGATCGTCGTTCTACTAAACGTTAAGCTCCGCTGTTTTCACATTGTAAAAGGCACGTTTGTCAAATTTTTCATACATAGCATTCTGTTATGGATTTTAGCTACAGATCAAGTTTTTTTCATTACTCGCTTGAAAATTCGTAGACAATTGTGGCCCTGCTTTCGTCAAGTAGAAATAGTCCTGTATACATCTGAAGAAGTTGTTTCAGCGTTACCGTCTGATGCGTTTGTCCGTGTGATCTCCGGTCTTGTGAGCCAGAGCGATCAAGAGCTTGGCTGCTGTCCGACAGCCCTATCTGCTGAGTCCAAGCAGGGATGAAACCGGTCTTGAAATGTGGATTTAAGAACGTGCGTCGTGAAACGATGACAGACCGTCATTACTCATGTTCTCCGACGTAGCTGTTTCACACAATTCCGAAGCCGTACTTTCAGTTATCTTTCGACGTAGTTTTCTGACGTACTGCTCAGTTTCTATGCAGAAACTAGACTTCACGTTTTTGGCTTCTCTACTTGTTCCAGCCTTAAGTGTGGCGGCTGCCAATGTTTGTCTCGCCTGGTTTGATTAGTGAATCAGTGTAACTTTCCAGGTATATTATTCGCTTCAAACTTCTACACTTTGCGTAAACAAAAGTGTCCGGACACTAAACAGGCCTGAAAGACGCTCGTTGTTCACATCTGTCCATTGTTTCAAACCGAAGTGATCAGGTTTGGTTCACTTGTTGCTTGTATTGTTGATCAGTTAGTTTGGACCAGGCTTGGTGATTCGTCTCACTCCCAGGTTAGCACAACTCTCTGCGTGCTCACAAACCTCGGATGCAGTTGATCAGTGCTTGGACCGTCAGTTTCTGACGCTGGTGAGGTCGATGTTTCCAGGCCTCCAAAACACCTGGACGAAAACAAAAGACACCCCCTCACATGTATTGGAATATAGTTGCCGTGACTGGGTCATGTGTGTCAGTTCTCACATCTGTACAGAAACTGACATTCACTCCGCCCACGCTTCTTCGTGTAATATCGATCCGTTTGGCACCAAACTGTTCACGACATTGACCACAGCACCATTGTGATTTACACTAGCACGCATGTCTGCTTCTCATGACGAGAGTCATCACACGACGCAGCACAATACATTGTGAGCAACAGGAAAGCTTAGACAGTTTGGTGAGTAGTACGAGTACCGAAACGTCGAATGATTGCACTCTCGGATAGGTGTGGCTTATTGAAGACGGTGGGACCTGGCAAAGATGTGATACGGCATATTGATATTATCCATCAATAGACTGGTTCTGGTCATTACTGTTTGCACATTCAAAGTTATGTAGATCTATGTTGTATTGCATTCGGTCGAATGACTCAAATGGTAAGAATACCATTTTTTTATCTTTCCATCTTACTTTTTTTTCACAAAGACCATTCCATTTTGTTCACACTCTTTTGGCCTGCAAACAGCTACCTGATATGTAAGCGGATCCGTAAACAAGTGACCATGTCGTATTGAGTGAAGTCGTCGTCTGAATTCGTTGTTCTAGTGGTTGTCTGTCTGATCAGAATGCTAGATCATCGTCTCAGTTCGGCGCCTGTACTGCCACAGTCGGTCCGCACTGACCGGATAGTGGAACATGAACACTGTGCAACATACTGTCCTGATTTCTGGTTCACTGCAAGTTGATTAGGTTCCTTAGTTTTGCACGACCGCAGCGGTTCTCCTTAAGAATTTTCGCATGTAGAATTTTCGCGAACCCCACCGATGTCTTCACATGAGCACGTAGTTCTCGTGGTTGCCTGTCTGATCAGAATGCCAGCTTACCGTTTCAGCTTGAGGTTTGTAGTACCAAAACCCAGTGGGACAAAGTAAACTTGAACGTGAATGCGATGTGATGCATCATTCACATATGTGAACCGGCACCGTATTTCATAGTTTGGTTATAATTCATCCCGGAGATCATCCATCGTTAAAATCGCAGTGATTGAGAATACATGTAAGACGTAATCAGTATCGTGAACTAAGTACACAGTTTGAGAGATTTCTCGACACTGTTTCGTTCCACAATCTCTCATCTAAATCCTTCCTGTTTGCTCAACTGTTTTACCCATCGTATGAATTACACTCCAAAATGGTCTTACTCAGTGACCTGTTTGTATCCACACTTTGAAGTCTATATAATCTGTGTTTTGGGAGACCGTTTGATAGCTTGTTTTCTTCTCGTCCAAAGAGTCACTATAAACGCAGCCTGACATCACAGCATTGTCTTCTCACAATTGAATCTTACACATGCAGGTTGTAATGTTTATGTTTACTGAAAGCCGTAACCGCGATTGCATTTATTCATAACTTGTAATGATACAACAATTGTTTCAGGTTGACTTAGACTGGGATAATTTGTACTAAAATAAATTGTCCATACGGGGAATTTGTTTAAGATGAGTTTACACTAAAAGATTCATAGCAATGACTATTCGCCGTGATCAGTATACTGCTCAAATCAAACTACTTGTTCGCCAACACTACATGGTTGCACTGTACTGGAGACTCTCCTGAGTGACCTCATACTGATGATCGAGCTGCTCAGGATTTAGCGCTTTTCGCAGATAATGCGATACCATGCCTCGTCAATACATCAAACCTGACGAATATTGATTTCAGATCCGTGACTGGGCTAATTCTGCTCATGTTTGGAGGAAGGCAAACAATTGGTACTGGTTAGGGTTAAAGGTTATTTTAGACAGAGAATTGAATTTGGTCGAGTAACCAAAAACGTTGGACAGTTTATACCAAATCTTGGTACAGCAATCTGTGGATACTGCACCCATGCGATGCGAATCCGCCTATTACCAATGGGTTATATAGGCGAACATTGCAGATGGATAATGATGGTCTACATGCTTAGTGGCAACTGTTATCTGAATAGCTTATCACAATGACCGATGGCAAAAAGACAACTGTTACCACAATTGGCTTACACTACACCTTTTTTATAGTTCCATTCACACACTCTATATTCAGCTTAAATCTGGAAGACCAGGAGGGTGTATAGATGGAACTCTTTGTAGTCCATCTGATTAACGCTGGTCGGCTGGGTGGTAGGGTAGTGTAAAAAAGAAACTATTTCAGTAATATGTTATGGAGACCCCATTGGTGAGTCCTAAAATGGAAAGACCAACAGATATTGAGAATATAAGGCTAGCGGAGTTGATATTGTCACATGGTATATAAGATAGGGGATAAAAACGTATTTGAATTTCGGCTTAAAATTTAAATAAAACTTGTGGAATTACCATACACAAACAAGTTGAAGGAAAGCAATGGTAACGAGCTACGTGACCAAAGTTTCTGAGGAAGATGAAGTGGTTTACCAAGAAACGAAGGTCGTTAGTTGATACAAACGAAAATTATATGCAGTCCGGTTAACCTGCCTGCACTCAAGGTGGTTGTTGTCTACTCATTAACGGTTTGCTTACCAATGCGTAATGGTCAGTGTAGTTGCGACCGCATTCATTGCAGCGTTTCATGGTCACGTTACTATGACTACTTACGTTGACCATCCAAGCCAATTCAGCAACTAGTTTTATGCAATTCGAGAGGTGAATTTTTAGCCTTGAATGCAGCGCGCTCGAATTCACGACAACGGTTCTGCCGCTCACGAAGCCTTTGGCCGCCCTTCCGGATCGCAGTTTTCTAGACGGTCCAGTTCAAGACTGCATCTTCCTGTATTCTATCAGCCACGTTACAACGCAAAAGATATTTGAAAAGCTTCCTGGTGTCGCAGCTTTCGGGGATCAGATTTGCGCTTGCCCGTGTTTAGCCGCCCTATAACAGCTGTTTCGTGATCTGTTTCTGCGTTATCCGGTGGATTTGTCTCAGACAGCGAAACTGATCTAGCATCAATATGAGTTTTATCCCTTTCATATCTGCTCGCCGGAATACCTTAGTGTTTAGAGTTATATCCGATTGTTTCATACCCAGGATACATCCTCAGTTTTATGGATGAAATCGGCTCACATACAGCACATTCCGTTACTATTATGTTCACACCTCTCTACCGTACAACAGTATGGACAGCAGTGCCACTTTCTAAACAAGCAGCCTGGTCTTCATCCTCAGGCTGAGGTCCTTCCAGATATGTATTTCAAATGGTCTGGAAGCATCGCTACTTTCGCTATACCAGTTCGCAACCCACGGTCCACGGAGAAGTCTGTTGGTAGGTTGCCATCCAAGTAGTAGAGATCGGCAAAACCATCCGCAGTGCCTCTATTGATGCGGATTTAAACATACCGTCTCCACCTGGAGAAAACCGGAAGGAAAAAATGTCTCCCTTGTGTTGATATCCGATCTAAATGTGGTTGTGTGATCGAGAAAGCCGTGACCATTCATCACAGTTCCTCCTCACTATACTTAACTTACGCACTGCCATCTGCAAGCAACAACCTGCGGATAGGCAACCCACATTGTGTGCCGAAACGTCGATTATTCTACGTGGTATTCAAGTTGAACACTGTCTTCTGAGTTCTGAATGGTAATTGTTGATACTGCCCTAAAATACAAGCTACACTGGTTTGGCGCTGACGTAATCGTGGTTCACGTTGGTAACAACATCAAAATCGTGGATGGTCGGTCCAAACAACAGCAACTTCACCCTCATATCCATATGCAGCATTTCAATGGTGTTAATGAATTTACTTGGACAACCAAACTTCCCAAGCGCTATCCTCACGGTTTATGAAATCAGACGCCTTGGTAAAATCCGTAAAGAGAGCTGCAACTGGTTGCGTTCACGGCTCATGGCCGGTGGTGAACACTGCGACTCACCCAGAATTCACATTGCTCTTTGGGATAAGCAACGCTTCGGCATTAAGTCGGTGGAACAAAATTCTTGTCAAAACCTTTTGAGCACAGTTTGGCCGATTGATGCCCGATAACTGTCTGCGCTTTGGTTGTCCTTCCCTTACTTTCAAAGAAAGACATATTGAAGATATTCTTGAACTCTTGAAATATTGTTTTCCGTTCCCAAATGGAGTGAATCAATCGAGGCAAAGCGTGTTTCAAAACTAGGTCTCCACGCCTTAACTTTTTCGTTTCAGCTTTGTCCGGTAGCTCTCCTTACTTTTGCTAAGTCCGGGGCAAAAGCGAATAGCTTCCTGACTATCCGTTGTAATAGGTTATTCACGATCATCTAGTCGATCGTAACAGGTTGATTCAGTAGGCTACCAAAGTGTTTGCGCAGATCCTTATGTTACGTGTACGAAACACCAATCTTTGTCCGTTAGTACTCTAGCAAAACAAACGGTCGGACCGTTGCTGACTTACTGAACTCGTGTTTTTGGCAATCAGCCTAGTCTCACATCAACTCTTTTATCTTCCACTAGTTACTCTAAATTTTGTAAGGTTAATCAGTGGGTTGACGGTGAGTGCTATGGAATGTGCTTTTCTTGTTTGTGTTGTTTAGACCCATCAATTAAACAACCGCTTTATCCTTTTCTCTAGTCGGACTCGAGATAACGCCAATACTGTTGTGGAATCAATCAGGGAGAGTTTCTGATCGTGGAAACGAATTGTTTCGATGGTTGCTACTGCGATCTGCTTCTTAAGATGTTGCCACACCACCAAGGTAGCGGATATGAATGGCGATAGTGTGCTGGAAAGTCAGCTTCTTATTTGGATGCCTCAGTTACCTAACATCTAGTCTACATTAATGTACCTTAGTTTAGGATTAACGGGCTTACAACCGTGAATGGATAACTTTTGGTCTTGACAGGCCCATGATCCACAATGCGTTCAGCTGCATGCATCATTAGAGTGTTACGCACTTCGTGAGTGTCGTACGACCACGTGATCAGAGAGAATGGTAGTAGCCACTTCATGTGTCCACGTCATGATATCGCTTGCATCTAGCTGGAATCAAATGCCTGTGTCAAGTATTTCGTGGTTAGCACAAGTTGGACAGGCGGTCGCCGTACTTGTTGACTGTACCAATGCTGTGAGGTACAAGTACACCAAACCAACCTACTGCATCACGCCAGTCCAGTGCGTTGAAATCGATTAGAGTCAATAGTCCGTCACTAATCATCATCGCGTGAATCGTGCGGTAAAACTGATAACAGAATCGGTCCTTTGCATTACCGGTGTGTATACATAGCTGGATTTTTAGATGGCTTCAACTTTTGCTCTTCTCACCGTCTATCTCACGATATGTTGTTTAATACTTAGCCCTGATCGATAAAATGAACGAACTTTATGTCGGTTTTCATTTGCGTAAACGTCAATTTATCCTACATTTTTTAACGAGAGCCAGCGTTTAATTATGAATTGCACAGTGTTCAATAGACGACAACCTCAAGAACATTCTGATGACAATAGTTTCAACTCCGAAAGGTATATTTTCATGGTGAAGATGTGAAGGTGAGACGTTCACTTAGCGTTTGTTCTTTTTGGGAGGAACATTTTCCCCGTTGTATGGCACCGAAACGATCCAGTTCGATTTTTGTGATAATTAGCTTGGGTCTTGTGCTCATTACATAACAAAATCGAGCAAATCAGAGGCCAAAACTTTGAATTAAAACGTTTCATAATAATTTTAAAATGAGAAATAATCCGAATGTGTTACACTGTGTATCCAGTATTGGGTAATAACAAGTAAGTCGGTTAGATTGATAAATACCAGTGGCATTGGTGGATTCCAGCGTGAACTGTTCAAGTAATCCTGCCGGGACCGCCGATCTTTTGAATCATTTGGTGAATTTCATATGTGACAGTGCGACGGGTGGATAACCGAGTCTAAATGTGAAATTTCCCAACTCCTGGCGTGGCTTCGTACCTCAGCTGGTGGAAAGCTTGCCGTGTTTGGACATGGTGTTTCTGTCGCTGATTGGTATCCAGCCGAAACCCTGACTTTTCACAACTGGGTCTCATCTAGAAACACCACTTCATGTGGGTGGCGCTCTTTTAATCACCTGGTAATATGCTTGGCTATGAAGAATGCAAGGGGCCGATTTTTTCTGCACATACGTTGCCATAAATGATTGATGATGAGTGCGCCGGCGTCATTTCTCAGTCATACATGGCCCCAGTAGGAGGCCTGCTTTTAATTCGAGTCAAGGTAACTGGAACATCCTGTGTACTGAAACGGAAAGCGCGAGCGCTTCTGGAAACGTCTGCAATCTGTTGTCATGTTCTCTACCTTTTTCGACGCTACTTGGTTGCAGTTTGAATGCGCTAGCTATGAAAGTTTGCCATCTGCGCCTCAGTTTTGCGAACAAAATTGCAGCTGCGCTGTGAACAAACGGACGATTGTATCGATCTAAAGTTAAACATTGTATTTATGGGAAAGCTGAATTACTCAAGGTGCTGAACTCGACATAATGAGACACAACAACATGAAATACACGACATTGGACTCGTTCTTCATTTGATTTGCAAATACTGCGTTATAGCATCTGCATTTTGTAATTATGTGTGCTTTGTAAACAGCAGACTACGGTCTGGTGAGGGTTTTTGGCATTCCTACCATTTGTGGCTGTAACCAGGAATGTGTACGCTAAGCTTTGTTTAACTCAACGCCTTTTTGATTGCGTCAGCCAATTTCATAGCATCATTTAACCCCAACTGCTGGGTGGCACTGTCACTCAGGTTGAACGTGACAAAATTATAGACATGCACGCTTTCGTCGAACCACGCGAGCCAGAAACTCATGTGATTGATTATGATTGACTAACTAACGTGATCATATCACTACTGTGACTAACTACCGTGACCAACGAGTAACGCCTACACGGTGAGTAGGCTATGAACAAATGTTCGTGCTTCTCAAAATGTAACTTGGCGCGGCCGAAAACCAGATCTTTCATTTGCGAAAATGAGTCTTAGGAGGATGGCCTGGCCAAATCAGCACGAGATCTAGCGATACTTGAAGAGGATAAAGCTTTGTGTTTTTTGAACTCATGTCGTCATATTTTGCGACAAACAGAAGATAACTTTGATGACCCAAGTACCCGCGATTTATGTTACGATGACCTCCATAAGGGCGAGTTTTTTTTCACAGCCGAATTAACGATGAACGATCAATGTTAGTTAGGGATACGTTTTCAACAGCTGGTTTGAGCGAACTGGCATTAGTGAATGGAACTTAAAAAGCTACAACAAATGTTATCATTCTAGACCATCTGTTTTTTACTATCAAGTAAAATAAAATATGCATAGAGCTGCTTTTCCCACCAACATGATGCAGCGATGCACATGCTTTGAGCATTATGATCTTGGACTCTGTTTCATTGAAACAAAGTTTTAGACTTTATCGATTTTCTGTCTGAATCTCAACCCAGTTGTTAGGGCGCCCCACCATGTGACCGGCCCAAGGGCGCCTCCGTCGTGAGAGCGAAGGAAAAAAATCACTCGACTCAGTCCGAACCAGCAGAACTGTTCAAAATCGGTTGAGACTTTTTTATACCGCTATACACATGTGTGGTCCTAACTGTTTCTCATGATGGAGGGATGTGTGTTCATGACGTGCCCTATAAATAACTTGTACTTGTCGTCCTAGCCTGCACACGTTTGGTAGCGGAACAAAGCTTCTTATTTTGAACGCGTCTTTTGGCTTGCCTTGGGAGTGATTACGGGAACGGTCGCGGTACTATTCGGGACCGAGATTTTCGTGTGAATTATTACCGGGACGAGAATCCGATTTTATCGAGTGCACCATTATACCGAGATCGAACCAGTGTACCGTTTAGGAGGGTTTACAACACCAGTTGAGGACCGTTTGGAACTACTGACTCGAGATGTGTACCTAAACCTGGGAATCTTCGGTTCGGTTGCCATCTTGAAGATCAGTCTGAGGGAGGACTGGAGCAATGCAAGTCTTGCTACGTGTTCAACGTCTGTCGGGTACATACTGAAATAGTATGTTGAAGTTTTAAACAAAAATCGACTAGGTATACGTTGCCGATTTTCTCCATACGTGCAAAGTAAGCGGATATTTCAGTACCGGCCAGTTTTCACGCATTAGTGATCAAACCCAAGGCGGAACGTTTTCAGACATTCTGTTCAATAATGGTTTGAGACAGCAGTGTTCGAAAAACCATTGCCCCGGCCCATGCATTAGCTTCTAACATTCACTGTCGCCACAGTACTGTCGCGGAGTATACACGTAACATTTTCGCCTTAAAACCCATAACTTCGCAGTACCTGCGCATTTCAGAACAACTTGTAGGCAATCGGTGATCCTGTTTCTCCACAACGCCTCAATTCTGATACAGGAACTTTTTCAAACCAAGTGAACTGGTTAGATAGTGAGGTATCTAAGACAGACCAGATACGCCATTGACTGTGATAGACTGCCATCTCGTTTCTAACCGACGATTTGATTGGTTACGAGGATCCCAACCTGGCCGACGACATCTACCGACTCTACTCAGTGGATTAGTCAGGGCCTCCATGTTTTCGTGACCACGTCGCTGTTTGATCACCACGCGTTTCTACCCAACTTTTACTGATGCCAGTAAGTAAAGTTCAATGCGATGAGAAAAACAAGACAAAAATGAATTCGGTGCAACTTGTCAGACAGATTCTCTGATGGGTTGATTGATTTAAAGGGAAGGAAGTAATCAGAACCGTGATGCACTGAAAATGTTAGCTCTTGCAGCCATCAATGCTGATCAGGTTGATCAATCTCGGGCCCGTCGCATATGCACTAATGATATCAGAACCGTCGAGTCTGTATACGGCGCATTCGACTTTCTTGACATTGGCGGTCCCTGCTACTCAACCCCCCCCCCAAGCATTCGTCTCAACATTTTTCAAATCAAATTCATTACCTGTACCTGACGCTCGACTGACGATTGGAGAATCATCCACTTTTTGGTGATATTCGACATCATTTCAGGGTGGTTTTAGCGTTTCCCTACAATTTTTGTCTACACTAGTCCTGACAAACTTTCGCCTGTAGTCAGTCTTTGTGTACTTTTCTGTGTATGCAGTTACCATTTTTCCCCACAGACAAGGACTCCCTAAGATATGCCATTTTTTCGCACAGTATTTTCCTTATTCTGGGGATAATTCCAACACCCACTTTGTTTAAAACCCTAGGATTGCCTTCCAATGCCCTTTCTTTAGGCGAAGTAACAACTGTGTTCTTCCACTCTCCGGTCGCCTTTGGTGTCTCACATCTGTACTTGAGTTCAGGGGTCTGTGAAATCGCTCTCATTTACTTCAGTTAGTCAGGCAACAAGACTCGTCCGATTTTGTTGGAATTTACCAATAGACTCCCCAACTTCACAGAAAAGACGAGGTCCCTCTATAAATTTCTTGCTAGGAAAAATCAGTGGTAATCCGCTTTCACATCTTGATTGCGTCATAAACTACAGTTCACATTGCACTATAGCGTTTTTCTAACGACCGTTAAACTTGCGACATTGGTCAGGTTAGATTGTATTCGCTTACGTCGTTGTTGCGTCTTTAGACAGGTTTGCTTGCGCAGCAGTCACGGCAAGTACAGTGTACACAATTGATTAGAAGTCATAAAAAGAAATAGATAAGTTAGATCGATGGTGAGGAGGTGAGTGAACTTCAAAAACCGCCTACATGCGAAAAACAACCGGAGAACTCCAGACAGAGTGATCGCCTGTAAGGTATAGTGTTATTGATATGAAGACGAACAAGTTTGGTCTTGTCAGAGGAGTCAAACTCTGGTGACAGCAAACCATTTTGTTATATAACTACGGTTAGGATGGATTCATTTTACTGCCATTAAGCGTGACCGCTGAAGTATTTCATCGTACGCGTCAAATGACACCAGTGAATCAACAACCAGGAAGTTAGAAGAAAGGGTCGATCAACTTCGCTATGTATTCAAAATTGCAGCCCATCGTTTATCACGCCGTAACCTCACAGCCAAGCTATCAGCTCACTTGCGCAGTGTGAGTTGGCTAACCAAGGGAAATAAAAGCATTCACTGGTAAGCTACGAATAGTAGGTGATGTTCATCTCCGGAGCTGGAGTCTACGTAATCTCCCTGGCTTCTAACTGGAAATGTTAGATGACATAGCGGCCAGTCGGGTTCAGTGGCATAAATGTTATCACTGTTTGCTTGAGTTGGCTTTGATTTATTGACAAGTAGTGAGACTGGGCACTGAAAGTCACAAGTAGGCTTGCAAATGCTGTCTTACTGTCTCATTTTTAGCTCGATTTTTTCAACAAAACGGTTTGAACACGAAGAGTGATAGATGCGGACTTTACGTGTTGACTCATCAGTTCCAGTGAGCTAATGAATGCCCTTGATAGAACTATTGCAAAGTCCCAATACGTGATAATCCTAGTACGCGCTCGTAACTTGTTCTGTCACTTGAAGTTCCGAGCTGACACCGTGTCGCAGTATCACTGGGATAATAATCAAATTCTGCACTGTTCATGTGATCGACGTTTGGTAATGAAATTTGACAACTTTGTTATCAACGTTTGTACCCTGACAACTGATCATCGATTCTGACTAATCCAAATCAGTTTTGCAACCCATTGGAACGTACTAATTGCAACAGCTCAGGCGGTGGACCTCAGAAGTATTGAAGATGGACAGAAAAGCCATGCAACCACTGGCTAAGACGTCGACGTATTCTGCTTTTCGAGACGATCGAGGTTCTATAAGTGTATCAGGATTAATATGGCTAGACGGAGAAGTGATCTGGTAATATTAGACGAAAATTTCACCGAGTAGGTGATAACTTGTGACCAATTAAAATTTTATTCGTTGTCTCAGGCCACTAGGACGAGTCACCGGCTGTTTCAGAACAATAATTTCGAGTCTCAACACCTCATCCTAACGGGATACTTCACATAGAAACCTGACATTCTATTTATCTCATTTAGTGTATTTGTCTGTTATGACTCCATCATAAACATCCGAGATTATCTCCGGTACAAAGTCAGTGAGCAAAAGATGTGACCTGGTCTCGTCAGAATCAAAGTAGCCTCGGAGTGTCTAATAACAGCACTGTATTACATATCGGTTCGGTAATCCGAAGTACTATACAACGACGGGATGAGGTAATCACAACACGAGATAACAACTGGCGTTTAGATGTTATACCCATTTTTTGAGTTGAACACTACTCACACGTGATTGCAGCTTTTACGTTCAAACGAACTTTCCATTCAACCCTCTGCGAAAATAACTACTAGACTCAAGCTTCTGTCTTGTTAGAATTCATCAACAGTACATGCCACGACGGGGATTTGATCTCCAGCCGCACCTTCTTGGATCAACCCTGTTGACCACTGCGCCACATTGATTTCATATAGGACATGACCGAATTATCATATCTGAACGCTTAACCAGTGTTGTTCGTGGGCAGTAATCAGTTTGTTTGGTTGTCTTGATAAAAGGCATAAGTACTATTAATTAACATCAGTCGATAACCTTGAGATTAGGGTTTCTGGATCAAGTGAAAATCTTCGACATGTTGAGCGATATTTCTGCTGAGAGATGTTTGTTTTTAGTGCAGTTGATGTCTATTTCTGTCCTTAACGTTTTCGCTTTTGGGTAAGAAGGTTCTAACTCTGTATGTAGATAGCGTTGTAAATTAACTCGCCGATGGCACCATATTGTCATCGGATTCGATGGTTTTTATTCCCCGGAGGAGCTTATCCTTTTTGTGGGTATTGTCAATTACTAGAAGAAAAGTAAACTAAACTCAAGGGTTTTTTGATTGCATCCATGTGGGTCTCCATTGATTCATCTTGTATCTTGAAGATAACCACAACATTCATCAATACCGGTGCTGGCTTGTCGTTGCTGGCACATATCCTCATCGGTTACCAGTTAAATTCTACCGTATATTTCGTTTGTTTGTTTGAGCATTTTGTTAAAGTATTGTTTATGCTTTCGGTATGCTCCTTACAGTTTACATGAACAAACACTTCTAAATTGGTTACGACTGGCTAGACTGTCACAAAACGGCCACGATGCTGTGGTCGACGCGTTTTTTTGTCTTGTTGACAAGAGCCGTGAACCGCCTTGTTAAAAACCGGTTGGAATAAAGCTCCGGCCAGAGACTGGTGATGCACTTACTCAAAGATAATCATGTCGCATCCGGATTTGTTCACCTTGATAATCATGTTAACTGTGGTCTTGCTGAGTGTGCGTGACTGTGTATCTTATTTCACGGACTTGAACATTTTCGCTAGATTCAGAACACAAATGCAAACACACACCTCCCATATTAGATAAGTGCACACAGTTCGAGCGCATGAAGATTATGACTCACAGGTGATACCACTCGCCCGGGTAGACAGCTAGATTTATAGACGTTTTTGAATATAAATGTTGTTAATTTTTACAAAGTTCTTTGTCTAGTTGTTTAGACCTACACGAATTCTTGGATAGCCTAGCTGCGACATCTCTATGAGTGAAACTTTTGGTCTCTGTGTCGTGTGGATTGACAATGTCATGCGGAGTAGAGTACACCATATAACGATTATAAAAGCATTTCCTTATTGTTTGTAACTACTAATACGAGTAAAACTGGAACAGCACTTGTATAATCCGGATTATTCTCCGTGATGCTAAGTGGAGTTTCTTAAATCACGTTTCATCCCCGTAGCTAGAACAAGAGGCTGGGTTGAGGTTGAAAGTTGACCGATGGTGTTCAAATACTCCGCAGCGTATGTATACAGGCGTCAATTCCAAAGCACTCCCAGCTTCAAGTATTTGTCACAGTGACTCGTACTCTTATTGATCGCGCCAGAACCGGGCTGGTAAACAGACGCTGCCAATCAGTTGGCCTGCTTTGCATGTGCTCTAGGCCCATCTCAGCGTCAACAACTTCACTCTTACAGGGTGGTCTAAACTAGGCTGAGCGATGTGACCCAGTGGAGCGTACACACCCGTTTCAGCAAGCACACCCATAACTCACCAGTATGCAGTCAGTGTTCGGGTGGGCGTGTTAATGTGGGTCGGTATGATGGGCCCGTCGCCACTGTCTCACTGCCTTAAGGCTATCTGACTTGTTAGGACCATTCTGTGAGGCTTGAACTTGAAGTCTCCACTTACAAAGATGATGTATGTTGAATTGTGCCTACGTCAGTCTATGTAAACTTCGACCCGTTCACCCCCGAACTTAAGTAAGGCGTGTACAAATCTGCGCTAAACGTGCAGGTTGTATGGTACCACTTCTTACCTTTGCGATCACGATTTTGAGCTAACGGATTATAACGACGTTTCACACTGGTTTCTGTGTTGCATACATGCCTTGTGCATAATGTCTTTCTGAAACTGGCTTCGTCAATCGGCCGCTAACCGCATTGCTCTCTTTCTTCATTCCATACGACCATTTAAGTAACAATGTTGCATTCACAACGGTCTAACTTCGTACAGACATTGTGTAATAGTGGCTCACGTATCCGTGCTTCTCAGCCCGACTGCTATTTGTGGGAGCCGAAAAACCCACACGAGACACATCTCATAAGATCAATCACGCGCGGCCATCGTTGCCATAAGCTGAGTGAGCTGTCACATACGTGGACGAATGGCAGCGCACTTCTTGTTTGGTAACAAACCGGGCAGTAGACGGTCTGTCTATTACGCGCACATAGAGCAAGATAAAGGATTGTCAAGGCTTTTACGCCCTACAGTGATGTAATAGTATAAGAATGATGGCAAAAATGCTGAACATAGATGAGGTAGGTAACAAAGACTCACTGATGAAAAAACCGACGTGGTAGTTAGTTGGATAAAATCACGATATTAACCAGCATGTGTTGTAACTGGTCATTTTGCTATGAATTGATTGTGGTGGTGGAGACAGATATAAACCATATACTCATTTAACAGGTGCCACTTTACTTAGCCGAAACGTTATGAAGTGTTGCCGTTACCGTGACAAAATAATTAATGACTGAAGGTGTAATTCTGCCTTCATTCTGATGTTCAACACTTGTAGTATGATAGGTTGAAATCTATCATCTTACTGTAGTTCTGGGAAGCTTCAGCATTTAACTAACCCGTCCCTTGATCTATCCATCGGAATCATGCAGATTGTTGGCGATTCAGTTTTCCAGACACCATGGTGAGCGTATACAAAGCGCCCATTGAGGCACTGACTTCACTTCACTGTAACGCTGGCTGACCGTGAATGCCATTGGAGCAGCGTGTGTATGTGTGTGTCACGTGATTGAGTTTAGTAGCACCATACCGTAATCCTGTTGGGAAACGTGGATGCGTGATTTAGTCCTACACGAATGAATACAAGCTGACTAAAAGCTTGCGCAAAGACCGTGAGCAATACTTGGTCGAACAATCAAAAAAGATGAAAAAAGCCTTTTTATCTGGGAATAGCAGAAAGCTTTTTTCCCTGATCCGTGGTTGTACTAACCGTCAAGTCAGTGTAAGTGAGACCATATGTGAAAAAGA